>QNTS01003321.1:114155-133260 GCA_003317085.1 Hucho hucho | reverse complement strand
AGAACCAGCTCACCTGCTTTTACGTAACGAGCAGAACCAGCTCACCTTCTTTTACATAACGAGCAGAACCATCTCACTTTTACATAACGAGAAGAACCAGCGCACCTGCTTTTACGTAACGAGCAGAACCATCTCACCTGCTTTTACGTAACGAGCAGAACCAGCTCACCTGCTTTTACATAACGAGCAGAACCAATTCACCTGCTTTTACTTAACGAGCAGAACCAGCTTACCTGCTTTTACATAACGAGCAGAACCTGCTTTCACGTAACGAGCAGAACCAGCGCACCTGCTTTTACGTAACGAGCAGAACCAGCTCACCTGCTTTTACATAACGAGCAGAACCATCTCACTTTTACATAACGAGAAGAACCAGCGCACCTGCTTTTACGTAACGAGCAGAACCAGCTCACCTGCTTTTACATAACGAGTAGAACCATCTCACCTGCTTTTACATAACGAGTAGAACCAGCTCACCTGCTTTTACATAACGAGTAGAACCAGCTCACCTGCTTTTACACTAAGATTTGACTATTAGATGTTCCATTTTTGCATTGAAAAAAAATATTTAAAAAGGAAATAGATTCATCATATTAAAACAAGAGTTCAGATCACGTTTACCTTAAAATGAATCACTAATCGCATGAAATAAATCATAATCTTCCAAAAGGTATTTGTCAAAGAAAATAACTAGCAGTGATAAAATGGTGATGAAAGCTTGGAGACATGTTGGGGTTAAATGTTGATAAAATGATTGGGGTTAAGGGGGTTAAAATCTACCTAGAAATCACAGAGGGACATTCCGAAATGCATGGAAATTCAATATTGGTGCACAATTTCTTCTTAAAATGTCAAAGGGATGCTAAAGGGACTCCTTTTGTCGAACGACTATCATACTGTAGATAAACTACATGACCAAAAGTATGTGGACACCTGCTCGACGAACATTTCATTCCAAAGTCATAGTCATTAATATGGAGTTGGTTCCTCCCTTTGCTACTATAAAATCCTCCACTCTTCTGGGAAGGTTTTCTACTAGATGTTGGAATATTACTATGGAGACTTGCTTCCATTCAGCCACAAGAGCATTAGTGAGGTCGGGCACTGATGTTGGGCGATTAGGCCTGGCTCGCAGTCGGCGTTCCAACTCATCTCAAAGGTGTTAGATGGATTTGAGGTCAGGGCTCTGTGCAGACCAGTCAAGTTCTTCCACACCGATCTCAACAAACCATTTCTGTATGGGCCTCGCTTTGTGCACTGGGGCATTGTCATGCTGAAACAGGAAAGGGCCTTCCCCAAACTGTTGCCACAGTAAAGAGAACACAGAATCGTCTAGAATATCATTGTATGCTGTATTGTTAAGATTTCACTTCACTGGAACTTAGGGGCCATGAAAAAGAGCCCCAGACCATTATTCTTACTCCACCAAACTTTACAGTTGGCACTACACATTCGGGCAACTTCCTCCAAACCCAGATTTGTCTGTCGGACTGCCAGATGGTGAAGCGTGATTCATCACTCCAAAGAACGTATTTCCACTGCTTCAGAGTCCAATGGTGGCGAGCTTTACACCAGTCCAGCCGGCGCTTGGCATTGGGCATTGTGATCTTAGGCTCGTGAGCGGCTGCTCGGCCATGGAAACACATTTCATTAAGCTTCCGACAAACAGTTATTGTGCTGACATTGCTTTCAAAGGCAGTTTGGAACTCGATAGTGAGTGTTGCAACCGAGGACAGCCGACTTTTACGTGCTTCAGCTCTTGGCGGTTCCATTTGGTGTGCTTTTGTGGCCTACCACTTTGCAGCTGAGCAGTTGTTGCTCCAAGACGTTTCCACTTACTGTTGATCGGGGCTGCTCTAGCAAGGCAGAAATTTGATGAACTGACTTGTTGGAAAGGTGGCATCCTATGACGGTGCCACGTTTGAAAGTCACTGAGCTCTTCATTAAGGCCATTCTACTGGCAATGTTTGTCTATGGAGATTGCATGGCTGTGTGCTCGAATTTATACACCTGTCAGCATTGGGTGTGTCTGAAATAGCCAAATCCATTCATCTGAAGGGGTGTTCACATGCTTGTATGTATGTTTATATATAGTTCACCTAAACATTATATCTACCAGTTTTATGAGTTGTAATGTTTCCATTCTAGCTTTTAAATCTTAATTTAATATCGTTCCACAGGGGTGATAAATGAAACTAAGCAAAGAACGAGGTAACGGCCAACTCCGTCACAAGCATGAGGTGAGGAGACAGTTCAGATGTGTTTACAAGCTAAACAATAGAAATAACAGGTGAACATATATATAAAGTTGTTGATGAGGATTAATGCCACTAAAATGGAACTAAATCAGGTCAGATAAGATTATTTCATGGTAGTGGGGCAACATGGATTCCACTACAGTATTTGAGGGTCAGTGGTAGTAACATTGGAATCAGTTAGATTAATAAAACTTTTGATATTGCCATAACTATTAGTAATGAAATCTCTCATTTATGTTAATTCAGTGAAATTCAATTCGGAGACAAACATTAAAAAGTTATGTAATGGGAGTGTGGTGCTCCTGGAAGTGGGAGGTGCTAGTGAGATACAGAAATAAATAGGTCTCTCATCCAATTTAATTCCTTTCCCAGAGTGGTCCATAATTAACTTTTGCTTGGTTAGCACTTTCAACGAGATATAAGGAGGCTGAGGCCCCAGCATCCATAAGTCAGATACCTTCTTCCTCTGTGGTAAGACCTCTCCACCTCCTTAGATTTTTAAATGTGTCTCATCTTTGCACTCAGCATCTGAGGCAGTAGCTAACTGCACTGTTTGAATTGAGGTCTGTAAGATTTTACAATATTAAAGCAAGTGGCATTAAAAATGTTGTTTTTATTTTACTTTAAATCTGTAACTTTCATTTACAGTCAAAAGTGGTGCTCCTGCACTTGGAAGGGTGTTCTATAGTGTAACTGGGTTTTCAGGGGTATTTATTTAAATTCCTAACAGAATGTGCAGATGTGTAGTAAATGAAAGTTACCAGTTGCACCTGTTGTTGAATTTGACATGTAATGATTGAGTTAAATGTTTTCTAGCCCTTTAGGGGATAAATGATAAGTCTTTAGACTTGTGTGTTTTCACAACACTCTCATGTTTCACAGGGTCCTCCAAGAAGTACACATTCATCTGTAGGAGGGGGAAAAGAAGGTAAGACATGGGGTTTCAGTCTTCACATAAAAAGTGATGAGAATATTTTGTAAGAGATATCGCTCACCTAACTTTGTTGACTGGGGAGGAAGCACCACAGAGTCAATCATGTTTCTTGTTTAATCTCTTTCCTAGTTATCCGTCACCATGAGTACGGAC
Organism: Hucho hucho; assembly: GCA_003317085.1. NCBI lineage: Eukaryota > Metazoa > Chordata > Actinopteri > Salmoniformes > Salmonidae > Hucho > Hucho hucho. The sequence continues at coordinate 129,915 of QNTS01003321.1, read as the reverse complement.
GCTGAGATGCAAGTCTACGGCAAGGCTGCCATATACCTCCGCAAGTCTGAGAAGGAGAGGATGGAGGCACAAGCCATGCCCTTTGATTCAAAGAACTCCTGCTACGTGACAGACAAAGTGGAGCTGTACCTTAAGGGTTTAGTCACTGCCAGGGGTGAAGGGAAGTGTACTGTAACAGTCACAAAACCTGACGGCAGTAAGGAGGTAAGTCTGATCTGAAAAGTATTCAAGTTTGTTCAATTACTCTATTTCTTGAAAAATCAACTAAATGCAAAAACAAACTTCCAAAGTTTTTTGTAAGAAGAACATCTTCAAAGACATCATTTTTATTGCTGCTATTTAAAAATGACATGGAATGTCTTATGTTGACTAGCCAAGAATCCCCAGTTATGTGTCAGTGGGTGATAACAAAGTAGTTGGATTAAATGTGGAAATGCATTTTTTAAATGATTAAACGTGTATTTAATGAGCAAAAAGCATTCAGTCGTCCAGTTTAATCTGTGTGTAATCTAGGTTTCTGACTGTTTCAGGAAGGAAAAGAGTTCAAAGATGCAGACATCTATGAGATGAACCCCCCTAAGTACGACAAGATTGAGGACATGGCCATGATGACCTACCTGAATGAAGCCTCTGTGTTGTATAACCTCAAAGAGCGTTATGCAGCATGGATGATCTATGTAAGAAACCTGCACATACATACACACACATACATGAACATAATAAATACACACATACAGTACTACACATAAATGAATGGTAGAAACCAAAACATATCAATGCAGTAGACCCACATCAGTATACCAAAGTACACCCACATCCTCACATAAATCCAGGTAAAAGTCCGTCTGACTTTACTAATCACCTTATTTAATCACTTTCATCCAGACCTACTCTGGGCTCTTCTGTGCCACGGTGAACCCCTACAAGTGGCTCCCTGTGTACGACGAAGAGGTTGTCAACGCCTACAGAGGGAAGAAGAGGGTGGAGGCTCCACCCCATATCTTCTCAGTCTCTGACAACGCCTTTCAGTTCATGATGATTGGTACGAGCTCTCATTGATGGATGGATGTTTGGATCAATCAATCACATTTATTTATGAAGCCCTTTTTACATGAGCAGATGTCACAAAGTGCTTATACAGAAACCCAGCCTGAAACCCTAGACACCAAGCAATGCAGACCCTAAGAAAAAACCTAGAGAAGAACCATGCTCTGAGGGGTGGCCAGTCCTCTTCTGGCTGGAGATTATAGGAGTATATGGCCATTAAGGCCATTCAAGATGTTCAAACGGTCATAGATGACAGGCAGGGTCAAATAATTATCACAGTGGCTGTAGAGTGTGCAACAGGTCAGCACCTCAGGAGTAAATGTCAGTTGGCTTTTCATAGCCGAGCATTCAGAGGTCGAGAGAGAGAGAGAACAGCAGGTCCGGGACAAGGTAGCACATCAGGTGAACAGTTGAAACTGGAGCAGCAGCACAACCAGGTGGACTGGGGACAGCCAGGAGTCATCAAGCCAGGTAGTCCTGTGGCATGGTCCTAGGGCTCTGGTCCTCAGAGATAGAGAGAATTCTTAAGTTCATACAGGAACCCAGCTAAGACAGGAGAATTTCACCAGACTTAAAGGTCAAGAACGAGTCGTCGTCTCTCACATGGATAGACAATCCATAAAAATGGAGCTCTATGGATGTCCGTAAGTGCATATAGATTTCAAAGTCCATAAGTGCTAATGCATGGATGGATAGATAGTTGGGTGTATAATCATATCAAATTCAAATATGCTTTAGAGTTTTCTTGTCCAGGTTAGAACAGTTTGCTGGGAATGTCTGATTTCAGTATCCATGAATGGAAAATGTTCCAAAATTTAATTCCTGATTATACGAATGCAATAATGTCCCCATAATGTTGCTTGAGTTTGATAAGACACATGTTTTTTGGTTCCAGATAAGGAGAACCAGTCCGTCCTGATTACGTAAGTTGTTTACTAAAATGTCACTTGAGAAAGTGTTTCTATTGTAATAAGTTGGGTCACTTGGTGTGATGAAATACATGACATTATGAATGGATTAGAGCATTAGGCTATGTGTAATAATGAGTCGATGAGTGGGAATATTTGTTAATGTTTACAGGTCAACGGTGTATTTTCAATGGTATTTCTTGGTGAAAGCCAATCTGACACTCAACCATGTAGCTAAAACCCCTCTTTCTCTGTCATATAAACCAGTGGAGAATCCGGTGCAGGAAAGACTGTCAACACCAAGCGTGTCATTCAGTATTTTGCCACCATTGCAGTGTCTGGTGCCAAGAAGGAAGTAGACCCCAGCAAAATGCAGGTAGGTCGTGCTTATGTTTGCCTTTTTAATCTCATTTCAGTATGGTTGGCTGTGGAAACTGTTTTTCCAGCTGTGAATCATGTTTCAAGAAAAGTTTTCAAGCAATCGAGCAAAAACAAACTTTAACACTTTTCCAGTTTCTGAGCAACTTGTGTTTGTCTCAATCAGGGGTCTCTTGAGGATCAGATCATTGCAGCTAACCCTCTGCTGGAGTCTTACGGTAACGCCAAGACAGTGAGGAACGACAACTCGTCTCGCTTTGTAAGTATGAAAGGCAAACTGTGGAAGTTACCTTAGATTGGAAAAATGTATTTCAGTAGTTCCCTTTTGTCATATCAAAAGATGTCCAACAAACTGTAACATTCTAAAGGGGTCTATCACAGTAAAATGTTTATTTATTTGTTGGCCTATTTCTAACCCCCATGCTCTACTACAGGGTAAATTCATCAGGATTCACTTCCAAGGTGGCAAACTGGCTAAAGCTGACATTGAGACATGTGAGTTGGTTTTGATTGTTTCTCAATGTTTTCCTAAATTCACACAGATTCTTTTTTGGAGATCAAATTGAAATGTATCTCATGTTCTCTCCCTTGCTCTCTCTCTCGTTCTCGCACTCCTCTTTCTCTTTGTGTCGCTCTCTCTCTCTTGCTCTCTCTCTCTCTCTCTCTCTCTCTTTCTCTCTCAGACCTGCTGGAGAAGTCCAGAGTGTCCTTCCAGCTGCCCGATGAGAGAGGCTACCACATCTTCTTCCAGATGATGACAGGCCACAAACCTGAGCTAGTTGGTACGGAAAAGAAATTATTCCCACCCCCATCTGTGGAACTTGTTGAATATATTCATAGTACACACTAATAATAATATTACAATGAGCACATCCAAGGTATCAAGGCATCTAGACATGGGTCAGGTCTTTGGGAAATATCTATCAAGTAATGCACTGTGATGCACTAGTCCACAAGTCTCAGTCCCCTCTTTTGATGCTATTTATTATATACTGCATGTATCATTGAGTCCATCTATTGAGTAAAGGAGGGAGAGATACAGTAAAGATAGGACAGCAGAATTCTAAGAGATTTAACTGACAAGCTGTTCTCCGTTGTCCACAGAATTGGCGCTCCTCACCACCAACCCCTACGACTTCCCCATGTGCAGCCAGGGTCAGATCACTGTGGCCAGCATCAATGACAATGAGGAGCTGGATGCCACAGATGTGAGTCAAACACAAAGGGTTAACCAAACTCTAGATATAGAATGGGTAGGACCACCATACACACTGAATGCGCTGTGAATTTCCAACTTGCTAGGAATTTTCATGTCTTTTTTGTTTGATTCTAAATGCCTTGTGTTAGTTAAGCATGAACATAAAGGAGCTCTTCATGCCTTCACACTTCGCCTTGAGGCACATACATTTAATACTTCCACAAGAGACCGCCACTAAGTGCCCTGTGGAACTGTGTAAAACTCCTTTTGTGCTGCCATCTACTAATGTGTTGGCCAAGAGTCAAATCTATCCATCCCATTCGTTCTGGAGTGAGCACAGAACTGTAGCGTAACGTCACTTTTGTACTTCCTCTTTAATGCCAGGATGCCATTACAATCCTGGGCTTCACTAATGATGAGAAGCTTGGAATCTACAAGCTGACAGGAGCTGTAGTGCACCATGGCAACATGAAATTCAAGCAGAAGCAGCGTGAGGAGCAGGCTGAGCCAGACGGCACAGAGGGTGAGTCCCACTCATAGATATACAATATGTAGAGCATTAGTCCCATTCCCAGTCCCCAAAATAGAAATAGAACACCTAAGACAGACAGTGCCACATGAAAGTGTAATGGAAATTCTCCACTAAGGATGCACACTCAATGTAAATGAATCCATCATAATTAACAGTTAACTGGAGAAGTTCAAACTCAGTACAAGCTTGATGAAAACTCTGACAAGGGCGTACCCTTTCAGTCCTTATATACTGCTACACAAACAAGTCATATAAGCATGATTTACCTTATTCATTATTAACGTTGGTTCCTGCATGTGACTGACCGATACCTCCCGAGGCTTCTTCTCTCAAAGCTGAGACCTTGAAACTGAGATACTCCTCTTGATTCCCAGACCAATGTTCTAGGCGTACTGCCAAATTGCTTATACAGTGTTAGTGAGTAGAATCAGTCACTCGCATGAACCCAACAGAATTAGTAATAAGAAAACGTTTTTTATGAAAAAGCAGCATTGATCTGAAAACAAACTAACATAAAATGTTCCATCACACTCCCTCCTTTTATCACTTCCGTTATAATTATTGTAACATGTTAAGGTGAGCATTAGATTATGGTTTAAACTAGCAAAGGAGGTTCTATCGAAATACTTCTATAAAACTACTGAAATCAACTAATACAAATGGCACTTTATCCTTTCAAACCCTTCATTCTGGGTTGTACAATCTAAATAATAACTTATCCTTATTCCATAGGTCTAACACTTGTAAAACCATTGTAGTAGAATGGTTTTAACTTAAGACCTTCCTTTCATACAGGTACACACATGCTTCATACCTGATAACATGATGATTCCCACTCTCCCCTAGCCTGACTCTATATCTGATAACATGTTGATTCCCACTCTCCCCTAGACTGACTCTATACCTGATAACATGTTGATTCCCACTCTCCCCTAGCCTGTCTGACTCTATACCTTTAGGATACTGTTCTGCTGGGGTCCATAAAAAATGAAGGCTCTAAAAACGCTGACTCATGCTTTCACCTAGGTTTCCTCAGCAGGCAACAGGAGAGGTGTTCCCACATCATGTCATCCTCACTTCGCCTCTATTTTTCATCCTTATATGCAGTCAACAAGTATAATTATTGTTTTCCCAAGTATAATTATTGTTTTTCCAAACAAGCCCTCTCCCCTTTTGAGTCTAGGATGTACAATGAATCTCTGTGGCTAGGCAGGTGGTGTCTCCCAGTCTTCATTTCAGTCAGGAGAAGCCTTCAGATTAGGAAGTCCACATTCTTGCAGCCTGCCTCAGTCCTTTGTTAATTACCCAGGCTCATACACAAACAGCTATTTGAGAATAAGCAATTTATATAATGATATAAAACAGTGAAGCTATAAGTTCACAATCTATATAGTTAGCTCTACGATATGACTCCTATCTCACTCTTGTGGAAACATTCTGTCTCAGAGACAGGCCCCCTTTGTACTTTGCCACCGGCCACAAATACAGTTGCACATAGATCATTCCATCTAACCTATAACACATGAATTACTGCTACTAGGCCACTTTAAGAAACATACTAAAACGTGGTCAAGTCAAATAATTAGTCCCTCATCTGGAACAGTGATCACTCACATGTTCCACACCACCTAGAATACATATTGCCTTGAACAGGGAAGATAGAGAATACATGTTTAATCATTTTCTCTCCTTCTCGGATTTCAGAATCATACTTTAAACTACTGATAAATGATCCCATGCTTCTTGAATCTATGACTTTAATTTAAGACTCTCAACTTAGCACACACCGACACTGGCAGAATGTACATTTAAAGACAGGGATGTCAACATATAGTATATTCATCTGATATTTCTAGCATTAACTTTGTCCTTGTCTTATACTGTCGCCAGTGGCATGTTAGTGACAGATCGGTATCTCAATTTCTAGTCTAAATTACTAAATAACATCTCACAGTGTGCATTTCACAATCAACCTAATACCCCCAAATAAACAATTTTGGACAATCCTAAATCAATTACGGGTAACGGTTGACCAACCCTCCTCCCTCCCAGCACTCATTCTTCTGGCGTTTCTTCGTTTTCTTCTTAAGATAGCGTTGCAGTTAATCCTCACAATGGTACACATGGAACTCATGCCTGTCAATGTGGATGGCCCTTGATAATGTCCCGATTTCAATATCCCAAAGTAGACGAAACTCTCACCTGAGCCGCCGCAACCACCCTTTGTGGTCCATTCTGTCTTATTAGTTTTCCGGCCAGTGCACAAGCAGCATGAGATAAGTTTGGAGGGGTTGAGGGTCACACTGTTCTCAGTGGAATGATCCCTTCCATGCATCTAGATACCATCTGTGGTCACCTTCGGCATAACCTCGAGAGACGACAGACCAGAAAAACAGTTTAGGCTATTTCTGATTCAGGAAATCCAGAATAACTATTCACTGTATGACAAATTATTCCATTTCCAATATTCTTAATTCAAATTTCTAAGGCAAATATCAAAGAGAATCACAACTGTTCAACCCATTTCAAATGTCAAAGAGAATCACAACTGTTTGCAAATTGGTTATACTCCCCTATCATATTGGCGAGCTCATGGCAGAGATACAGGGTCAGGGAGTCAGAGAACAGCAGACCCAATCCGGTAGGTGTGTATTGAAGCCAAACAACAACAGCAATACACTACTTACTAGCATTTACCAGAATTTACATATTATACTGAAATCTCACCCAGTGACTCTAGGCTTTGGGTGATCAGGCCTCACCAGAAAGTTAGAGCAAAGGTCATTCAACACCATTAAGTGAGTGTTCTTTCCCCTTTCAGAAGAACATGGGTTATCAGTTTCCTTCAACTAGGACATAGGTCTTTCCAGTAGGAAAACCCTCTCAATCACTACTGCTAATACACATGGATCACTCTCAAACAATGTTCTGCTTTTACCCCTATTGTAAGGTTGAGAAACATGCTAAACAAACATGATAACTTTCTCCTTATTGGAAGGCATTGTTTTCGTTTTAGTCTAACAATGTTACTCTTAATAAAGAAGGATTCATTTACATTGAGTGTTCGTCTTTAGTGGAGAATATCCATTATAAAAGTCATGCAGGAAAGTTTTTGGAAACCAAATTCCAACCTCCAGAAATTATTTGAAATTATGAATATGGGAGAAAATCAAAACCTAACTCACAAAAAAGTTATCCAAACTAGTGTGTCAGTGTGACATCAGAAACAAGGGATCTAGTGTCACTGAATCTGTTGTTGTTGGTTCTTTCTTCAGTGGCTGATAAAATCGCCTACCTGCTGGGCCTGAACTCAGCTGAGATGTTGAAGGCTCTGTGCTACCCCAGAGTGAAGGTCGGCAATGAGTATGTGACCAAGGGACAGACTGTGGCTCAGGTAAGACTGCAAAACACAGCATCTACCATTTTCTGAGCACTGTAATTAGTTTGGGGATGAGCGCATTGCTTTTGTTTTTCCAAGCTCGTATCACCTTATCACTGGACATGGTCAATATCTCATGTATTCATTTGAGGTATTATCATTACAGGTTAATAACTCAGTCAGTGCTCTGGCCAAGTCTATCTATGAGAGGATGTTCTTGTGGATGGTCATCCGTATCAATGAGATGTTGGACACCAAGAATCCAAGGCAGTTCTATATCGGTGTGCTTGATATTGCCGGGTTTGAGATCTTTGATGTGAGTATGACACCAGAACAAGACAATTAGTTCTGATTGAGATGGATTACAGTCTTGTATGATGAAATGATCCCTTTTAAATTCCATCAACAGTACAACAGCATGGAGCAGCTGTGCATCAACTTCACCAATGAGAAACTGCAACAGTTTTTCAACCACACCATGTTCGTCCTGGAGCAAGAGGAGTACAAGAAGGAGGGAATCGTCTGGGCCTTCATTGACTTCGGCATGGATTTGGCTGCCACGTAACTCGAATAACTCTTCCATTCGACAGACACTCCTAACATTACCTGGCGTTTTCGTTTCTAGTATCACTCGGGACACACTCTATAATAGTGTCACCATGTTGCATAGACTGACAACTCTTGAGTTATACAAAGGATAATACACGGGGTTTACTCACATTAGGCGTTTATCTTAGTTTACTAAAGAAATGAATGTGATCCTAAATGTAAATATCACTAATTTGATATACATCTCTTTTCGTAAAGCCATTGGGCATCTTCTCCATCCTTGAAGAGGAGTGCATGTTCCCCAAGTCTTCAGACACTACCTTCAAGGACAAGCTGTACGCACAGCATCTTGGCAAAACAAAGGCGTTTGAGAAGCCCAAGCCTGCCAAAGGCAAGGCAGAGGCCCACTTCTCCCTGGTGCATTACGCCGGTACTGTGGACTACAATATCACTGGCTGGCTGGAGAAGAACAAGGACCCCCTGAACGACTCAGTTTGTCAACTGTACGGGAAGTCCGGAGTCAAAATTCTGGCTGCCTTGTATCCCCCTCCCCCTCCTGAGGGTAAGACTAGTATCATGTCACAATATTTAACTAAATACTAGTTAGAACCCAGACCCAAATGTTCTTTAAAGTCTTTCAATGTATCACCATTTCTCAGGGTTTATAACTGAGTTGATTTCCATATTTTAACAGATAAAGCCAAGAAAGGAGGCAAGAAGAAGGGTGGTTCCATGCAGACTGTGTCCTCCCAGTTCAGGGTAAGCTTTTGAAATGTGTAGATTCAGTCCTTAGAAATGTGCATTGATTATCATATATGATGTCTGAGAAAATGGTTTGTAACCCTCTTACAGGAGAACTTACATAAGCTGATGACCAACTTGAGGAGCACTCATCCTCACTTTGTGCGCTGCCTGATCCCCAACGAGTCAAAGACTCCAGGTACAGGAAATATTGAGTTAAATATGTCATCTAATCAGTACAGTATCAGTAACCTTAACAATCCCAATCTATAACCTGTTCATGAGTATTAAAAGAGACTTGGTTTGTTCTACCAGGTCTGATGGAGAACTTCCTGGTTATCCACCAGCTCAGGTGTAATGGTGTACTGGAGGGTATCAGGATCTGCAGAAAGGGATTCCCCAGCAGAATCATCTATGCTGACTTCAAGCAGAGGTACACACGCGCAAGCACGCACACACACACGCACAGAAATGATTGGTACTCTTGATAAAGATGAGCAGAAAAGACTGTATCAAATAAGTAACACTGATACTGAGCTATATTGTATGGTAAAACATTTGTGACAATTATATTATTTTATACTCAGAGAAAGAGATTTTGTTTAACAATTCATATTTTATTTCAAGATAGGGTTCATAATTATTGACACCCCTGTTTTCAATACGAGGATAATGGCACTGAGTCTTTTTCTAGAATGTTGTATGAGATTGGAGATCACATTGGGAGGTATCTTGGACAATTCCTCCTGACAGAATCCTTCCAGATCCTTGATATCCATTGTCTGCACTTATGGACTGCCCTCTTGAATTCAAACCACAGGTTTTCATTGGGGTCTGGAGACTGAGATGGCCATAGTAAAATCTTGATTTTGTGGTCGATTAACCATTTCCTTATGGATTTTGATGTGTGCTTGGGGTTATTGTCTTGCTGTAATACCTGTGGGCACATTTCAGTCTCCTGGCTGAGGCAACTGAGTTTCTGGCTAAAATGTCATGGTACTGGGTAAAGTTCATGATGCCGTTGACCTTAACGAGGGCCCCCGGATCAGTTGACAAAAAGTAGCCCCATAACATCAAAGCTCCACCACCATATTTTACAGTAGGTATGGCTTTTTGGGCATACAATATAGCTCAGTATTTGTGTTATACATTTTATACAGTCTATTTTGCTCATCTTTATCATGGGTGCCAATCATTTTGAACCTCACTGTATAACCAACCAACCAATTACAACTTAAAATATGTAAAAACTGTCCTCTCATTCAGGTACAAAGTACTGAATGCCAGTGTCATCCCTGAGGGCCAGTTCATGGACAACAAGAAGGCTTCTGAGAAGCTGCTTGGGTCCATTGATGTGAATCACGAGGATTACAAATTTGGACACACCAAGGTCAGTCAAAAACCCCCAGCAAAAGCTGACAACAAAATACAACTTCAATGATCATTTAAACCCGTACCATATAAAATCTCTCCAGTTGATCTATCCATCCTTTTGTTCTTTCTTCTTCATTTAACTAATGGAAAAATAAGGTGGTGTTTTTTTATTCAAAGTCATGCATCACAAGTATAGAAGAGAAACTAAACTCATTACCATGTACGTTGTGTTAGAGTGGTATGGCTGCAGTTATCTGGATCTGTGTACATTATTAATCTACTGTACAATAACTAACAACTTAGAAACAACCTATCCCATGGTTTGTTTGTAACCATAGTAAAGTTAATGTTGTTTAAATCAATCTAGTGGTGTTGTTTCCCTCTTTTGGTTCAACCCTTTCTATCTGTCACCATCTGTGGTTCCATTGACCATGTTAACCTGTGTCTCAGGTGTTCTTCAAAGCCGGTCTGCTGGGTGTCCTGGAGGAGATGAGAGATGAGAAGCTGGCCTCTCTGGTCGGCATGGTCCAGGCTCTCAGTCGTGGATTCCTCATGAGGAGAGAGTTTAGCAAGATGATGGAGAGGAGGTGAGGAATAGTAGACATCTTGGCAAAGCTTTCTGTCAACCACCTGTATCTAATGCATTATGATAACATACTGTATATGCTGTGAGTTGTTCAGAATGAGAAAGTACATCTTATAATGGTCTACTAAAGCTTTTGGGTTAATTCATTTAGTCCAGAAATGGATGTAGCAACTAAGGATTCTAGTTTTATAGCTGCAGTTTGGGATTTGGCTGTTCAACTGTCATTTAAATGTGTGGTAATTACCCATTCATTCTTGAAGTATATAAAATGTCTCATGAGCTTAGCATGCACAACAGGTCAGTACTTGGGTCTAGACCGCTGTCTGAATTAAGAGGGGTTACATTTCCCTAGCCCCATTCCTCAGCTGTAAACAAACAGTGGCAGGTGGTTCTGTTTTGCTGTTCATCTAATCCCAGAATGTAGCTTTAAGCATGTCAATCACCATGCCGCTCCATCCTTTCTGTCGATCAGAGAATCAATTTACGCCATCCAGTACAACATCCGCTCATTCATGAATGTCAAAACCTGGCCATGGATGAAGTTGTACTTCAAGATCAAGCCCCTGCTGCAGAGCGCAGAGACTGAGAAGGAGCTGGCCAACATGAAGGAGAACTATGAGAAGATGAAGACAGACCTGGCCAAGGCTCTGTCCACAAAGAAGCAAATGGAGGAGAAGTTGGTGGCTCTGACGCAGGAGAAGAACGACCTGGCACTCCAAGTCGCATCTGTGAGTAAACAACTACCCTTGTATGGGCACATTTACATACACATGAATACACACACATACACACACATATGAATACACTGTAAAGTATGTGGCTAACTCACACATTTTTAATGTCCATGTTGTATATTGTATATATTTCATGAATGTCTATTGATTTGCTCTGACCTCTTTGACTAAAGTGTATATTTTGAAACATAAAGTCAGGCCGCTGATTTTTTCTCCTGTTCTGAAACCAGGAAGGAGAGAGTCTGAACGATGCTGAGGAAAGGTGCGAGGGGCTCATCAAGAGCAAGATCCAGCAGGAGGCCAAACTCAAAGAGACGACCGAGAGGCTGGAGGATGAGGAAGAGATCAATGCTGAGTTGACTGCCAAGAAGAGGAAGCTGGAGGATGAGTGCTCTGAGCTGAAGAAGGACATTGATGACCTGGAGCTCACCCTGGCCAAAGTGGAGAAGGAGAAGCACGCCACTGAAAACAAGGTCTTGTGTCTTACCATTGACAGTCTAACCAAACAATAATCCAACCAATAATCAACTCAAAACATAGCTTAACAGAAATGGAATTCAAGTTGGATTGTGGGTGCAGAAAAAATAAAACACAATAGTAGAATGTCAGTTGTGGGGTACTCCCAACATTCATTGCATGTTCTGCTCCCCCTCATTTATGTCTTCCATTCAGTACACTGGCATGGTGAACACTGCTGTCTAGTGTTGAATCTATAGTATAGTAATTGTTGATGCAGTTCTAATCTAAATGAAATGAATGCAATATATAACAAACAAAATCTCCCCTTTATGGTGAAGTATAATTATGTTGTGGTCATTTACAGGTTAAAAACCTGACAGAGGAGATGGCGTCTATGGATGAGAGTGTTGCCAAGCTGACCAAGGAGAAGAAAGCCCTCCAAGAGGCCCACCAGCAGACACTGGATGACCTGCAGGCAGAGGAGGACAAAGTCAACACTCTGACCAAGGCCAAGACCAAGCTGGAACAGCAAGTGGACGACGTGAGTGGAGTTTGACATTTTGGCCATGATAGTATGTAAGATGATATTATCTTCAGTTGTTTAGATTTGAACAATATATGTGTTTTTATCTTCTAGCTTGAAGGTTCTCTGGAGCAAGAGAAGAAGCTCCGTATGGACCTTGAGAGATCCAAGAGAAAGCTGGAGGGAGATCTGAAACTGGCCCNCTCCCCTTTATGGTGAAGTATAATTATGTTGTGGCCATTTACAGGTTAAAAACCTGACAGAGGAGATGGCGTCTATGGATGAGAGTGTTGCCAAGCTGACCAAGGAGAAGAAAGCCCTCCAAGAGGCCCACCAGCAGACACTGGATGACCTGCAGGCAGAGGAGGACAAAGTCAACACTCTGACCAAGGCCAAGACCAAGCTGGAACAGCAAGTGGACGACGTGAGTGGAGTTTGACATTTTGGCCATGATAGTATGTAAGATGATATTATCTTCAGTTGTTTAGATTTGAACAATATATGTGTTTTTATCTTCTAGCTTGAAGGTTCTCTGGAGCAAGAGAAGAAGCTCCGTATGGATCTTGAGAGATCCAAGAGAAAGCTGGAGGGAGATCTGAAACTGGCCCAGGAGTCCATAATGGACCTGGAGAATGACAAGCAGCAAGCTGATGAGAAAATCAAGAAGTAAACGCAAACAAATGACTACAGTATTAGCTGCTATAATGGTTGTTCTTGACTAATTCTTGTAATAATGAATTAACACTTGCATGGTATTCTTAAAAGCAAAGTGAATGGTAAAATACTCTCCCTTTACACTATCGAACCAAAACCAACTCTGCAATCGACCTATTTGTGTTTCTTAGGAAGGAGTTTGAGACCACCCAGCTCCTCAGCAAGGTTGAAGATGAGCAGTCTCTGGGAGCTCAGCTGCAGAAGAAGATCAAGGAACTCCAGGTACAGTACAGGATATAAACTCCAGTTTGAAAAGCACAGACTTCAATCATTGAAACATTATTCTGGTAGCACACATGTTTCCCGGTGGCTTCTGATTGCTGAGTAGGTTGGAAGATAGTGGTTCTGAACATTATGGTTTTGGTTCCTGCATGGGACACTGTCTACTGAATATATTAGTGTAACTGGCTTTTTATTAAACACATTTATGCAAAATATACTTACTATTATTATTTTGTGAGGTTCAATTGTTTCAACTGTATTGTAGTGTTCATCCCCCCTGCTCCTGCCCCCTGTTCTAGGCCCGTATTGAGGAGCTGGAGGAGGAAATTGAGGCTGAGCGTGCTGCCAGGGCTAAGGTTGAGAAGCAGAGGGCCGATCTCTCCAGGGAACTTGAGGAGATTAGCGAGAGGCTGGAGGAGGCCGGAGGTGCCACTGCTGCTCAGATTGAGATGAACAAGAAGCGTGAGGCTGAGTTCCAGAAGCTGCGTCGTGATCTTGAAGAGTCCACCCTGCAGCATGAGGCCACAGCCTCCGCTCTGCGCAAGAAGCAGGCCGACAGTGTGGCTGAGCTCGGGGAGCAGATCGACAACCTGCAGCGCGTCAAGCAGAAGCTGGAGAAGGAGAAGAGCGAGTACAAGATGGAGATTGATGACCTCTCTAGCAACATGGAGGCCGTCGCCAAGGCTAAGGTGAGTAGTGATGTTTTGGTAAAGCAGTGTTGAGGAGGGTCAACTACAATACCATTCAAGTGAACTGAAGTTGACAGGAGTCACATATATAAAGTAATGATGGTACATGTTTAACTAAGGGCAATCTGGAGAAGATGTGCCGTACTCTTGAGGACCAGCTGAGTGAGCTCAAGACTAAGAATGATGAGAATGTTCGCCAGGTCAACGACATCAGCGGACAGAGGGCCAGACTCCTAACAGAAAATGGTACCATCAACAATGAACAACAAAGCCAATGCTTTCCTTCAGTAAAACACAATAACGTGTTGGGGGCTGTATCCACATAATTTATACTGCACTATTCACCACCTAACAATGCCCTACGATACCTCAAAATAAATGTTCTAACTTAGAGAACAGAGACCCTAGTAACAAGATTTCCCTCTGTCCCTGCAGGTGAGTTTGGTCGCCAGCTGGAGGAGAAGGAAGCCCTGGTGTCTCAGCTGACCAGAGGAAAACAGGCCTTCACCCAGCAGGTGGAGGAGCTGAAGAGGGGGATTGAGGAGGAGGTCAAGGTAAGGGACCCAAAATGGACACCACGTCCACAGAGTTTAGAGCTATATGTTCATATAGACGTGACTACACCACCCTCTGAGACTCCTACTGTCTCTCCACCCTCAGAGAATTCTACTGTCTCTCCACCCTCAGACACTTCTACTGTCTCTCCACCCTCAGACACTTCTACTGTCTCTAAACCCTCAGAGACTTCTACTCTCTCAACCCTCAGAGACTTCTACTGTCTCTCCACCCTCAGAGACTGATACTGTCTCTCCACCCTCAGAGACTCCTACTGTCTCTCCACCCTCAGAGACTTCTACAGTCTCCACCCTCAGAGACTCCTACTGTCTCTCCACCCTCAGAGAATTATACTGTCTCTCAACCCTCAGAGAATTCTACTGTCTCTCCACCCTCAAAGACTCCTACTGTCTCTCCACCCTCAGAGACTTTTACCATAATTTGCTGGACAATCTCTCTAATCCTTCTTTGTCTTTCTCTTTCTTTCTCACAGGCTAAAAATGCACTGGCCCACGGTGTTCAGTCTGCCCGCCATGACTGTGACCTCCTGAGGGAGCAGTTTGAGGAGGAGCAGGAGGCCAAGGCAGAGCTGCAACGCGGCATGTCCAAGGCCAACAGTGAGGTGGCTCAGTGGAGGACTAAGTATGAAACTGATGCCATCCAGCGCACAGAGGAGCTGGAGGAGGCCAAGTGAGTCGCACGCAACAGAAAAACTAAAATATAGGGTATTGATGGTGAGGGGGGTAGGGGGCTCTGAGAAAATGTTACATCAATATGTATTGTTTGTCAAAATAAAAAAATGACACCACAAAACCACCCTCTGTTGTCCAACAGGAAGAAGCTGGCCCAGCGTCTTCAGGATGCTGAGGAGACCATTGAGGCGACCAACTCCAAGTGCGCCTCCCTGGAGAAGACCAAGCAGAGGCTGCAGGGAGAGGTGGAGGACCTCATGATTGATGTTGAGAGAGCCAACGCACTGGCTGCCAACCTCGACAAGAAGCAGAGGAACTTTGACAAGGTGAAAATGAATAAACCTATATTTTGTATCAATGATATAATTGTTGCATATTTCTAATTTAAAAACTCTTCATCTATGACTTTTCATGAAAATCCCATGGATTTCCCTAGGTTCTGGCAGAGTGGAAGCAGAAGTATGAGGAGGGCCAGGCTGA
>QNTS01003321.1:44006-78427 GCA_003317085.1 Hucho hucho | reverse complement strand
GGCAGAGGCAAAGAGAGAGAGGCAATGGAGGGATGTTAGAGAGAGAGGCAATGGAGGGATGTTAGAGAGAGAGGTAATGGAGGGATGTTAGAGAGAGGTAATGGAGGGATGTTAGAGAGAGGTAATGGAGGGATGTTAGAGAGAGAGGTAATGGAGGGATGTTAGAGAGAGGGGTAATGGAGAGATGTTAGAGAGAGAGGTAATGGAGGGATGTTAGAGAGAGAGGTAATGGAGGGATGTTAGAGAGAGAGGTAATGGAGGGATGTTAGAGAGAGAGGTAATGGAGGGATGTTAGAGAGAGAGGTAATGGAGGGATGTTAGAGGGCAGGGGGGTGCATTGCATGTCGCTGTCCTCTATGTTTAATGATTCTAAAATGAAAAAAGGTGTTGATGCAACTTACAAACGTTGATATCAGAGGCCCCTCGACTGTAATGTTAGACAACAACAACTAAACTTCACAATGGTACTTAGAACCAAAACAAAAGGTATCCTGCTGCACTTACTTTGATGAATCACGTCTCCTTCCTCCTCCTCGTCTCCTCCTCCAGCAGTTCCTCTCAACCCTGGTGTTTTCCTGCAGTCGACCAGCCGCACAGACACCCTCTTCAGACCCAGCGGTAAGGCATTACCAGGAGAGGACAGAGAGGGGGAACAACTCACTCTCTTCTCCCTCTGCTCTGGTGTGTGTCTCTCTGGAGCTGGCTCCGCCTCCGCCTGGCTGGGACTCATGGGTTCCCCCTCCAGCCTTTTGCTAGGTAACCAATCAATGTCCTTCTGGTTCCCTTCTTCATCACAGTCTACAGCATCATCATCAATGGACTGGCTGGGACTCAAAGGTGCACCGATACAATCCTCCTGTATCTTTCTGATGTCCTCTTTCAGTTGGAGTAACCAAGACATTCCCTGCTCTTCCGATTCCATTGAATCTGCATTTTCCCAAAGTTCCTCCAGGATTTTGCGGCACAATGAGTGATGGTGATTCTTTCCTTGAACATCGGCGCCATCCTTGCCACCTATTCCACTGCGTTCACACAGGCAGCGTAAATTGTCCTTGGTTAAAGTGTATAAACTCTGTTCGATTTCATCCATCAACGTTTCCCTCTCTCCACTCATATTTTCCTGCTCACGTGGCAACAACAGCAAAGAAGTCAATGGCCTGTAATGAAAATGAAAGATTAGAACACATTAACGATTGCATCTGTCATTTCACCCTAAGATTTGGTTTCTTTTTACTTTGAGTGTTAAATTAGTTTAGGAATATTCAGGCATCTTTAAATTTAAATATTCATGTTGGTATAGTCATAAAATGACATGAAAAGGCTATGCATGTCAAGATGACATGGTGGTTTACATCTATTGTGTTTTGCCTTAGTTTGATTAATACCTAGGAACTAAGATGACATCATATAGGGAGATATGTGGAAGGGAGCCATTTCAATTACGGCGGACATGGGGTCCCTACTTGCAGATCTTCACAGAGGAACCCAGGCAGTGGGAGAGCAGGGTTTGGGATACATGTTCCCCGGTTTCAGATACACCAGGGGAGGCAGATGTCTGATGGAGTTTCAGTCTTCTCTGTTGAGTGTTGTTGGCACTAGTGTGGGCATTGGGGTGGGTGGAAGAAGTGGGGCCTAAAAGGGTTACTTTGTGTTTAGACTGCGGCTGCCCTGGTCACGCTGAGAGAAGGGAAGTCTAAAGAACAACCAGACTTGTTAAATCGAGCTGTTGATGGTGCTTAATAGGGTGGAAAGCTTCTCTGTCAAATGGCACCTCCTGCTCTCTGCTACCGCAGATATTTGAAAGATCCATTGGATTTACTCATATTTTCATCATGGACAACATGCACCGTGTAGCTACAGCTTTCAATACCAGTGTTGTCCTGAATACAGCTGCTGGTATCGACACAGCTCTGTCTTTTGTGGTAAAAGCAGTCTGGACTGGTTGAAGTCGAGTGGGAAGGATTATTTTGAAAGTGTTTCAGACTGCCGTTAGCTATTGGACAATAGCTAGCTAGCAGACAATAGATTTCAAGGTAGTTTTCCTTGCATGTTCAACTAGCTAGATGAATACCAGTTACATCTAGCCAGCTGGTAATTATGAAGCTAAATGTTTGCTAAATCAAGCTAGTAATCTTGTGTCTGCATTGCCATTGTTGGACTGGGAGCAGGTTAAGTGTGTACAGGGCATTTTAGTACAGGTGTAGAGGTCAACAGGAAATAACAATCTAGAAGACTAATTAATTAATGTTTTAACCCTATTTTTCTGGAATTTGTCTTCCAGCATAAACCTGCCCTCCGCCATCAGTACAAGGAGATGATCGAGGGTGAACAAGCAACACTTCAGGTATTTTGTCTTTGTACTGCCCTTAGGCCTCAACCCCCCCCTCTGAGATATCTACTGCAGCCCTCATCCTCCACATACAACACCCGTTCTGCCAGTCACATTCTGTTAAAGGTCCCCAAAGCACACACATCCATGAGTCGCTCGTCTTTTCATTTCGCTGCAGCTAGCGACTGGAACAAGCTGCAACAAACACTCAAACTGGACAGTTATCTCAATCTCTTCATTCAAAGGCTCAGTCATGGACACTCTTACTGACAGTTGTGGCTGCTTTGCGTGATGTATTATTGTCTCTAACTTCTTGCCCTTTGTGCTGTTGTCTGTGCCCAATAATGTTTGTACCATGTTTTGTGCTGCTACCATGTTGTGTTGTCATGTGTTGCTGGCTTGCTATGTTGTCTTAGGTCTCTCTTTATGTAGTGTTGTCCTATATTATTTTTAATCCCAGCCCCCGTCCCCGCAGGAGGTCTTTTGGCAGGCCGTCATTGTAAATAAGAATATGTTCTTAACTGACTTGCCTAGTTAAATAAAGGTTAAATAAAACATTTATAAACATATTGCTTGGACTTGGGGGTTAATTAATGTTATTTCTGGTATGCAAGGTTCGAATGTATTGTCTGTTTTGGTCTGCTTTCGTCCTTTACAGCTTTAATTATCTGGAGCCTGGTGTTGTTGTGGCCAAGGATCTTTCACTCAGATGGAACCAGGTTTCAGCTGCTGTGCAATGTTGGCATCCTTCCTCCCAGAGATGTGAAAGCATCCCCCGGACTGGACACAACCCGGCAAACAGAGAAGATCAGGACTTTTGCAATGAAAATCCCATGGACATGACATGTCCTGCTCCAAAGGGCAGGACAGAAATATGCTCTCAGGCTAGATTTCTTTGTCCATATCATAACCTTTAGTACTTGAAATTAATACAGGAAGGCTGAATAGTTTAACACCATCTGTTCTAATTTGCTCACAAAACAGCAATTCAATAAGATCTAAATGCATATGCAAATGTTGCCAAATGGTTTTATTCATGTAGGCTACACTGTTCCACGATTCATCTGCAAAATCATCCTGTTGTCCTGCATTTGGGTATTTTAAATGTGGTAAGACTGAAAAGAGATGGTGGGTCACAATTATTTTAAGGTAATTCTCCATGACTGCACATCAGAAACCGGAAATTAGAGTGGAACCGAGAGCTTTGTATCAAATTAAATCGTATTCAAATCTGTTCCTATACACCACCAGGAAGAATTACACTTACATTTCTGACAAGCGAACACTTAGAAATGATCATTTTCATAAATTCATAGAATATTTGGGAATTATGTAGAATAAGGTATTTGTGAAAATGCTAAAGCAATATATTCAGCTGGTGTTGCGTGTTGGTAAATTCATCAACAATTCTGCATCTGGCGCACACAGACGAGGTGCTCTGAAATCGGAGTAGATTGCCAGAATGATTTACGACCGCAAGAGATACGCTAACTGGATAACAGTCGTTCAAGTTCAGCATAGCTAGCTAGCAAAGCGATTCACATTTCTTGCTTGCTAACCAAATGACACCTGGATCTAGTTGTAGCCACCGAAAAACGATATGAGGCGTTAAAAGTCGGTCACTCACCCACTCCTCCAATGACATGACATCCTCCCAGCAGCTAGCTAATGTGAGGCTCCGTGCTTTTAACTTGTTAAATAAATAGTTACGCTAGCCTATTAGCCACGTTATGACTGACTTGTGATCATTGCCCTTTCTAGTTTGATTGTATTGACATTCCCAGCCTTAGTTACATTCGTCCATTTTTGTCCAAACTATTGAGTAATTGAAACTGAAACGGTGCATTCCGAATGTAGGCAGCAAACAATGTACCAGGCCAGCTGTGATTTACACAACATTTGCTACCTACCAGGCACAGTAGAAAGGCTAGCTAGCTAACAGGCTAGCACGTCTCTGTCCAACCTGGTCAAGTGGGAAAGAAGTATACCTCGTGACTTTCGCTTCGATAACGTTGTTTTGAGATCAGCTTTAAACTGTATTTTGGAGATTGAAAGTAGAATATCACACTATGTTGGAAGACTAATCTAGTTAGGGCTAGCTCGTCATTCTTTGCCTGGTTCCAATTTATGCTATGCCCGTCATCACACAGACCAGACCAATCGAGTATCGATGGTAAACTCTATGGTTAGAGCAGTTATGGATGATGATGCTTCGTGTAATCTCACATCAGGAGACATTTTTGGTGCATTTAGAATGTTCTCAGGCAAATGTAAATTGTGAAAAAAATGATTACTTGTCTGAGGCTTACTACGTACATGAAAAAAGGCGTGCATAGGTAAAACATGTAATCAAAACACTAACATACTACTAAATTCTACCTTATAGCATATATCAATTGATAAACTCATACGGAAAAATTATACATTGGAATATATTTAAATAAAATTGAATTAAACATATAAAATGTTAATATATTATTTTTACGTATGAGAAAGTATATGAAATAAGATACAACCCATCAGGAGCACCAACCGCCTTCAACGTGTCCTGTAAACCAGTGCATTGAATATTTATTTAGAGATCTGGAACCTCTTCACTAGATGTTTTCTATTGAACCTTTATTCAGAGATCTGGAACCTTTTCACTAGATGTTTTCTATCAAACCTTTATTTAGAGATCTGGAACCTCTTCACTAGGTGTTTTCTACTGAACCTTTATTTAGAGATCTGGAACCTCTTCACTAGATGTTTTCTATTGAACCTTTATTTAGAGATATGGAACCCACCACTAGATGTTTTCTATTGAACCTTTATTTAGAGATCTTGAACCTCTTCACTAGATGTTTTCTATTGAACCTTTATTTAGAGATCTTGAACCTCTTCACTAGATATTTTCTATTGAACCTTTTTTTAGAGATATGGAACCCACCACTAGATGTTTTCTATTGAACCTTTATTTAGAGATCTTGAACCTCTTCACTAGATGTTTTCTATTGAACCTTTATTTAGAGATCTGGAACCTCTTCACTAGATGTTTTCTATTGAACCTTTATTTAGAGATATGGAACCCACCACTAGATGTTTTCTATTGAACCTTTATTTAGAGATCTGGAACCTCTTCACTAGATGTTTTCTATTGAACCTTTATTTAGAGATCTGGAACCTCTTCACTAGATGTTTTCTATCAAACCTTTATTTAGAGATCTGGAACCTCTGCACTAGATGTTTTCTATTGAACCTTTATTTAGAGATCTGGAACCTCTTCACTAGATGTTTTCTATTGAACCTTTATTTAGAGATATGGAACTCACCACTAGATGTTTTCTATTGAACCTTTATTTAGAGATCTGGAACCTCTTCACTAGATGTTTTCTATCAAACCTTTATTTAGAGATCTGGAACCTCTGCACTAGATGTTTTCTATTGAACCTTTATTTAGAGATCTGGAACCTCTTCACTAGATATTTTCTATTGAACCTTTATTTAGAGATCTGGAACCTCTTCACTAGATGTTTTCTATCAAACCTTTATTTAGAGATCTGGAACCTCTGCACTAGATGTTTTCTATTGAACCTTTATTTAGAGATCTGGAACCTTTTCACTAGATATTTTCTATTGAACCTTTATTTAGAGATCTAGAACCTCTTCACTGGGTGTTTTCTATTGAACCTTTATTTAGAGATCTGGAACCCACCACTAGTTGTTTTCTGTCAGGTGTATTGATTATCTTGGCAAAGGAGAAATGCTCACTAAGAGGGATGTAAAAAAAAGTTGTGAATAACATTTTAGAGAATTAAGCTTTTTGTGTCTGGAACATTTCTGGTATCTTTTATTTCAGCTCATGAAACAGGACAAACACTTTACATGTTGCTTTATATTTTTGTTCAGTGTAGATCACAGCTATAAGGTTTCTCTCCAGTGTGTACAAGCTTTTGTTAAGTCAGCACTTGTATGAGCAAAGCTCTTCACACAATCAAGGCGGGCTAAGGCAATCAAGGCGGGCATATCCCCTGTATGAAGTCTCTCAGATTAGATTTGATGGTGTTAGATGCAGCAAAACTATTCCCATGCTGAGAGCATTTGTAAGGTTTCTCTCCTGTATGGATTATTCGTTGTACTTCAAGATCCGCTGGGCTGGAAAAATAACCCTCTCCCCAGTCAGAGCAGCATGGGTGAGGGTCCTTCCCTATACGTCTCCACTGATGCTTTTTTGGGTGTCTCTGACCACCTCGTTATGTTGAGTCTCCCCAGAGGATAAGCCCCTCCCACTGAGAGAGCGAAGGCTAGAGCTGTCTCCTGTGAAACAAAGACATTGACTAATTAGGTTCTGCAAATACGGGCCCATGAATAAAACATGATGGTCAGTATATATTATTAATCAATGAACTGTCACAGAAGCAGACTGTGGCCTTATCCTCAAATACAAATTGTTCTTACTTTATGAAATATAAATTCCTCTTCTCGCCTTTCCACTCTGCCCCAGGTGTTTTTCTAAAGTCGACCAGCCGCACAGACACACTCTTCAGACCTAGCAGTAAGGCACTACCGGTAGAGATGCGATCTGGGAGGGTGGGCGGAGATGTGCTAGGTTTGTCCTGGTGACCCCAGAAAGTATTCGACATAGAGATTATCATTCGACCAAACATTTGATTACTTTAGTCTATTTAATCTTTATTTAGCTAACCATGTTAGTCTTGTTGAGATAAAAAAAAAAAAATTTTAAGAGAGACCTGGACCTAGTAGGCTACATTGTGAAGGACAATAAATCCCAATAACTTCTCTCACCATGGTTTCTACTGTCCAACCATTTAAAGCTGGACGCAGAGAGCAATCAAGCATTGATCCTGTTGTCATCTACTTTGACAGCTATACTGAACAAAAATATAAATGCAACATGTAGTGTTGGTCCCATGTTTCATGAGCTGAAATAAAAGATCCCATACATTTTCCAGATGCACAAAAAGCTCATTTGAAATGTTGTGCACAAATTTGTTTACATCCCTGTAAGTGAGCATTTCTTCTTTGCCAAGATAATCCAACTACCTGACAGGTGTGGCATATCAAGAAGCTGATTAAACAGCATGATCATTACACAGATGCACCTTGTGCTGGGGACAATAAAAGGCCACTAAAATGCACAGTTTTTGTCACACAACACAATGCCACAGATATCTAAAGTTTTGAGGGAGCTTGCAATTGACATGCTGACTGCAGGAATGTCCACTATAGTTGTTGCCAGATAATTGAATGTTCATTTCTCTACCATAAGCTGCCTCCAACGTCGTTTTAGAGAATTTGGTAGTACATCCAACCAGCCTGACAACCGCAGACCACGTGTAACGCCAGCTCAGGCCCTCCACATCCGGCTTCTTCACCTACGGGAGCATCTGAGACACTTCAAAACTGTGTTTTGACACTGGGCAATTTATCAAACGTTATTGTCAATGGGAAGCACCAACAGCATCATTTTCAAATTACATTTTAGGAATATAAATGGAACTTTCAACATTAATTTACAACAGAATTCTACTTAATTAGGTAAAAACGACTGAATGAGTCCAAAAACGTGTTGTGATTGATTTATTTTGATGATCTATCAGGAATCATGAAAACGGGTTAGACTTGCCTATAATAAAAGGCACATATATTTAGCAATAACAAATAAGTATGAGTATGAGAGAGATTCCACACAGTCCTGAGCAAAAGGGACCAAAGCAGGCCCTGAGTAGTGGCCCAGAAGAGGGTGAGATGAGTCCTGAGCCAAAGGGACCAATGCAGGCCCTGAGTAGTGGCCCAGAAGTGGATTGTCATCGGAGGAGAGCCCTGCTGGGTCCTCATAACCTAGAGGACTGATGGAATGGAATGTTTTCTAACGAGTATGACTGTCTACAGGGTCTGGGAAAAAGCCTCAGACAAAGACTGGCGCATTTTCTATGCTTTTAAAGCAGCTTCCAACGCAAAATATCATCGGCACATTAAATCAGAGGCGTTTATGGTATTTCCTCCACCCCAATAATACATTGTGAAACAAAACCTATGCCCTATTTCATAGGCTCAAAGAATGTTGAAAATGCTTTTCTGTATTCACCAACCCAACCGTAACCTGTTAGGTAGAGACTTGTTAACTAAACTAAATTTATTGTACCCCAGGTGGAGTTTTCGTTGATATCCCAAACGATGAGATATTAAACCAATGAGTTAGCAGGCAAATTGAGCCACTCCCCCAGGAGGAGTGGGGACCGTTTCCCAGTCTATTCTGTCTCAGGTGCCAGACTCATTATGGACAGAACACTCCAATGACAGCAGACTGATAGGCAGTGCTAGCCCAGTTATAATAACTGTTGACCCCAGAAATAAACTCTAGTGTCAAGAGCTACCTTAAAAAGGAAGCTCCCTCCAAAGTTTGGCTGATGTATTTTATCATATCGGCACATTACATTTCAATCTCAAAATAAGACATTTAATGAATGCGAAGCAGAAAGTAACATTGTTAGGTTAGACTAAAATGCAAACAATGCCTTCCAATAAGGAGAACGTTATCATGTTTGTTTTGTTTGTTTTTAAACCTTACAATAGGGGCAAAAGCAGATCCTAGTTTGAGTGAGATCTATGTGCATTATCAGTAGTGATTGAGAGGGTCTTTCCTATTGGGAAGAAAAGGAGGGTCCAAGTTGAAGGAAAAATATATGGAGACTAGTGGAAGTAACAAAGTGAATGGTAATATTAGTGGCTTTCAGATAGCGCTCTAATAATGCAATATCTTAGTATTTTGAAGAAGTAAATGTTTCAATACATGACAGGTCACATGACAAACAGCGGAATTGAGCATTAAGACTGATATTAAACTATAGGCTGCCATCTGGTGTTTGGGTTAAAGATAAGCTTCCTGTGGAC
The DNA here is from genome assembly GCA_003317085.1 of Hucho hucho. Lineage (NCBI taxonomy): Eukaryota > Metazoa > Chordata > Actinopteri > Salmoniformes > Salmonidae > Hucho > Hucho hucho. The sequence goes on along the minus strand of QNTS01003321.1, from coordinate 69,204 downwards.
AAATAGATAAGCCACCAGTGAAAGTGAGTGGTACTTACTGAACTCAAACAGGCTGTAAAGGGACACAGTGGGAAAATTTGGGGCAGATGTATGAATCATTGAATAAGATACATTTTTGACCATTTCCAAATTATTATTATTCACTTCGATAGTTTGAATATACCAGTGATTTAAATAAGGTAATGTCATCTAAAACAATAATCTGTTTCCATTACGTGGAACACGTAACACGATCCAAGTAAATGTTTTAGTACCGAATACTGAGCTGATAAGTCAGCACCAACCTTTTTAAGGCCCTATTGTATTTGTTAAACAACAGGTTTTACATTTTGACTAGTTGACGTCACAGGGAGTTAAGTACAGAACAGTTCAATGCAAACCCGATTGTGGTAAGAGCTATGGAAACAAGACATTCCCTGCTCCTCCGATTCCATTGAATCTGCACTTTCCCCAAATTCCTCCAGGATTTTACAGCACAATGAGCGATGGTGATTCTGTCCTTGAACATCGAAGCCAATCTTGCCACCTACTTACACATCCATAATCACTTGCAGTCCTTATCTTATTTTACAACTATACATACGCCAGTCAAACTCAATCAAGCCCAGATAAAGTATTTGAAATGATTTCAGTCACAATGTACATAATATTAACAATGTAATACTAGGTATGTTTAAGCAAACAAAAATAAAATCTTGCTCATCAATTAATTGTTATCACTAATTATGAGCCAGCTTTTGCCATGTGCTTTCATTGTTTAATTGTGTGTGAATGTACAGCGCATTCGGAAAGTATTCAGACCCCTTGATTTTTTCACATTTGTTACGTCACAGCCTTATTCTAAAATGGATTAAATAAAAATATACAACCTACACACAATAGCCCATAATGACAAAGCAAAGAACAGGTTTTAGAAATCTTTTCAAATGTATATAAAAAAAAGAAATACCTTATTTACATAAGTATTCAGACCCACTACAATGAGACTCGAAATTGAGCTCAGGTGCATCCTGTTTCCATTGATCATCCTTGAGATGTTTCTACAACTTATTTGGAGTCCATCTGTGGTAAATTAAATTGATTGGACATGATTTGGAAAGGCACACACCTACCTATGTAAAGTCCCACAGTTGACAGTTCATGTCAGAGCAAAAATCAAGTCATGAGGTCGAAGGAATTGTCCGTAGAGCTCCGAGACAGGATTGTGTCGAGGCACAGATCTGGGGAAGGGTACCAAAAAATGTCTGCAGCATTGAAGGTCCCCAAGAACACAGTGGCCTCCATTTTTAAATGTAAGAAGTTTGGAACCACCAAGACACTTCCTAGAGCTGGACCCCTGACCAAACTGAGTAATCGGGGCAGAAGCACCTTGGTCAGGGAGCTGACCAAGAACCAAATGGTCCAAATGGTCAGACTGGGGTAAAGGTTCACCTTCCAACAGGACAACGACCCTAAGCACACAGCCAAGACAATGCGGGAGTGGCTTGGGGACAAGTCTCGGAATGTCCTTGAATGGCCCAGCCAGAGCCCGGACTTGAACCCGATCGAACATCTCTGGAGAGACCTAAAAATAGCTGTGCAGCAGCGCTCCCTATTCAACCTGACAGAGCTTGAGAGGATCTGCAGAGAAGAATGGGAGAAACTCCACCAAATACAGGTGTGCAAAGCTTGTAGCGTCATACCCAAGAAGACTCAAGGCTGTAATCACTGCCAAAGGTGCTTCAACAAAGTACTGAGTAAAGGGTCTGAATACTTATGTAAATGTGTAATTTTTTTGCTAATTTATATATATGTGTAAACATTTCTAATAAGCTGTTTTGCTTTGTCATTATGGGGTATTGTGTGTAGATTGATGAGGGGAATAAGACTGTAATGTAACAAAATGTGGGAAAAGTTGAGGGGTCTGAATGCCTTCAGAAAGTATTCACACCCTTTATCTTTTCCACATGTTTAGTGTTACAGACTGAATTTACACACAATACCCAACCTGAATTTACACACAATACCCCATAATGTCAAAGTGGAATGATCTTTTTAGAGTTTTTTTTTACAAATTAATTAAAAATGAAAAGCTTAAAATGTCTTTAGTCAATAAGTATTCAACCCATTTGTTATGGCAAGCCTAAATAAGTTCAGGAATAAAAAATAATACCAGTAATTGAAAATCCCTTTGAGCAGGGTGAAGTTATTAATTACACTTTGGATGGTGTATCAATACACCCAGTCAATACAAATATCAGTGGTGGAAAAAGTACCCAATTGTCATACTTGAGTAAAAGTAAAGATACCTTAATAGAAAAAGTCACCAAGTAAATTACTACTTGAGTAAAAGTCAAAAAGTATTTTGTTTTAAATATACTTAAGTATCAAGAGTAAAAGTATGAATAATTTAAAATTCCTTATATTAAGCAAAACAGAAGGCACAATGTTGTTGTTGTTTTTTAATTTACAAACAGCCAGGGGCACACTCCAACAGTCAGACATCATTTACATCAGCCAGGGGCACACTCCAACAGTCAGACATCATTTACATCAGCCAGGGGCACACTCCAACAGTCAGACATAATTTACATCAGCCAGGGGCACACTCCAACAGTCAGAAATAATTTCCAAACGATGCATTTGTGTTTGGTGAGTCCGCCAGATCAGAGGCAGTAGGGATGACCAGGGATGTGTGAATTGGACCATTTCCTGTCCTGCTCAGCATTCAAAATGTAACAAGTAATTTTGGGTGTCAGGGAAAATGTAAGGAGTAAAAAGTACATTATTTTCTTTTAAAAAGTACATTATTAATGTAGTGAAGTAAAATAGTAAAGTACAGATACTCAAAAAAACAACTTAAGTAGTAATTCAAAGTATTTTTACTTAAGTACTTTACACCACTGACAAATATACAGGCGTCCTTCCTACCGCGGTTGCCGGAGAGGAAAGAAACCGCTCAGGGATTTCACAATGAGGCCAATGGTGATTTTAAAACGAAAACTTTAATGGCTGTGATAGGAGAAAACTGAGGATGGATCAACAACATTGTAGTTACTCCATAATACTAACCTAAATGACAGAGTGAAAAGGAAGCCTGTACAAGGCTCTGCATCTGTCCTCGTGCTCCTAGACCTTATTGCTGCTTTTGACACCATCGATTACCAGATTATTTTGGAGAGATTGGAAACCCTAATTGGTCTACATGGACATGTTCTTGCTTGGTTGTCGGAAAGAATTGTACGTTCCGTTGTTCCTCAAGGTTCCGTTTTAGGACCCCTATTTTTTTCACTATATATTCTACTTCTTGGTGATGTCATTCGGAAACACAATGTCAACTTTCACTGCTATGCGGACAACACACAGCTGTACATTTCGATGAAACATGTTGAAGCCCCAAAATTGCCTACCCTGGATGCAGATGATGGCAAAAAAATGTAAACTTGTTTTTAGCGTGTGTGTGTGTATGCTTGCGTCGGTTCCTGTGTGTGGGTGTGTGTTTGTCTCTTCACAGTCCCAGCTGTTCCATAAACTGTATTTTTATCTGATTCTACTGCTTGCATCAATTACCTGATGTGGAATAGAGTTCCATGTAGTCGTGGCTTTATGTAGTACTGTGCGCCTCCCATAGTCTGTTCTGGACTTAGGGACTGTGAAGAGACCTCTGGTGGCATGTCGAGGGGTATGCATGGGATGTCCGAGCTGTGTGCTACTAGTTTAAAAACAGACACCTCGGTGCATTCAGCACGTCAACACTTCTTACAAAAACAAGTAGTGATGAAGTCAATCTCTCTGAACAGTAGTCCAGGTGCCTTACCGGGGGGGGGGGGCACAGTGGCAGAAAGGGAGGGCAGACCGAGTAAAAGTAGAGAAATAGGATAGACAGAGAGGAGGATAGACAGAGAGATGGGGCAGAGGCAAAGAGAGAGAGGCAATGGAGGGATGTTAGAGAGAGAGGTAATGGAGGGATGTTAGAGAGAGAGGTAATGGAGGGATGTTAGAGAGAGAGGTAATGGAGGGATGTTAGAGAGAGAGGTAATGGAGGGATGTGAGAGAGAGAGGTAATGGAGGGATGTGAGAGAGAGAGGTAATGGAGGGATGTGAGAGAGAGAGGTAATGGAGGGATGTGAGAGAGAGAGGTAATGGAGGGATGTGAGAGAGAGAGGTAATGGAGGGATGTGAGAGAGAGAGGTAATGGAGGGATGTGAGAGAGAGAGGTAATGGAGGGATGTGAGAGGGCAGGGGAGTGCATAACATGTCGCTGTCCTCTATGTTTAACGATTCTACAATGAAGGCATTAAATGTAAAACCTTTGCATTTTAAGTAAGCATTTCACAGTAATACCTGTTGTATTCTGCGCATGTGAAAAATACATTTGATTGGATTTGACATGTCACTGTCTGTTAACAACTCTACAATGTTACACACAAAGGTGTTAATGCAATTTACAAACGTTGATATCAGAGGCCCCTGGACTGCACTGTAATGTTAGACAACAACTAAACTTGGTACCAAAACAAAAGGTATCCTGCAGCACTTACTTTGATGAATCACGTCTCCTTCCTCCTCCTCGTTGTCTCCTCCTCCAGCAGTTCCTCTCAACCCTGGTGTTTTCCTGCAGTCGACCAGCCGCACAGACACCCTCTTCAGACCCAGCAGTAAGGCATTACCAGGAGAGGACAGAGAGGGGGACCCACTCACTCTCTTCTCCCTCTGCTCTGGTGTGTCTTTTTCTGGAGCTGGTTCCGCCTCCAGCCCTTTGCTAGGCAACCAATCCCTGTCCTCCTCATCCCATTCTTCATCGCAGTCTGCAGCATCGTCATCAAAGGATTGGCTGGGACTCATTGGTTCCCCCTCCAGCCTTTTGCTAGGTAACCAATCCATGTCCTTCTGGTTCCCTTCTTCATCACAGTATACAGCATCATCACAGTCTACAGCATCAGCATCATCATCAATGGATTGGCTGGGACTCAAAGGTGCACCACTACCATCTTCCTGATGTCCTCTTTCAGTTGGAGTAACCAAGACATTCCCTGCTCCTTCGATTCCATTGAATCTGCATTTTCCCCAAGTTCCTCCAGGATTTTACGGCACAATGAGTGATGGTGATTCTTTCCTTGAACATCGGAGCCATCCTTGCCACCTATTCCACTGTGTTCACACAGGTAGCGTAAATTGTTCTTGGTTAAAGTGTATAAACTCTGTTCGATTTCATCCATCAACGTTTCCCTCTCTCCAGTCATTGTCCTGCTCACGTGGCAACAGCAGCAATGCAGTCAATGTCAAGACAGATATAGTCCAGTTAGATGACCTGTAATGAATAAATAATAAAATGAAAGACTAGAACACATTAGCACTGACCACATTTAGTTGACTGGTCCATTGTTTGGCTGTTGGTCAACAGAGATTTCTTTAGTCGAGCAGTAGTAAAAAAATATAATAATCATGGTGTACAAGACACCTTTCTGATTGGCTTCTGTCTGCGTGGACTGATCCATTGTGGAGGCCGTGGGGATGGTACAGTCCATCAGTCTAAGTCATTGTACTGTAATTACTGTAATTGTATATGGTTATATTGTCATAATGGAACAACAGTAATAAAAATGTTATTTTATAACAAATGCGGTCGCTCTCCGCGGTTCTGAAACATATCGGTGCGCTGTTGAATTGGTGCCTTTGGCGCCAAAGTTAACCAGCATATTGGTGTTGAGAACAATGCGGTGGAGTTAGGAGACGAGAAAACAACCCTTGCCTTAATTGTCTAAGAAAAGTGAGGAGAGAGGAAACCCAACTTAATTAGGTCTATAATCAATAGGCTAACTGTTAGATGTGCCTGGCTTTATAAATCATCCATATACAGTACCAGTCAAAAAGTTTGGACACACATCCTCATTCAAGGGTTTTTCTTTATTTTTACTATTTTCTACACTGTAGAATAATAGTAAAGCTATCAAAACTATGAAATAAAAGATTTGGAATCATGTAGTAACCAAAGAAGTGTAAAACAAATCAAAATAGATGTTATATTTGAGATTCTTCAAAGTAGCCACCCTTTACCTCGTGAAGCTGGTTGAGAGAATGCCAATGGTGTGCAAAGCTGTCATCAAGGCAGTCACCTGGAATGCATTTCAATTAACATGTGTGCCTTGTTAAAAGTTAATTTGTGGAATGTTTTTCCTTCTTAATGTGTTTGAGACAATCAGTTGTGTTGTGACAAGGTAGGGGTGGTATACAGAAGATAGCCTTATTTGGTTAAAGATCAAGTCCATATTATGGAAAGAACAGCTCAAATAAGCAAAGAGAAACGACAGTCCATCATTACTTTAAGACAAGAACTTTGAAAGTTTCTTCAAGTGCAGTCGCAAAAACCATCAAGCGCTATGATGAAACTGTCTCTCATGAGGACCATCACAGAAAAGGAAGACCGAGAGTTACCACTGCTGCAGAGGATAAGTTCATTAGAGAGTTACCAGCCTCAGAAATTGCAGCCCAAATAAATGCTTCACAGAGTTCAAGTAACAGACACATCTCAACATCAACTGTTCAGATTAGACTGCGTAAATCAGGCCTTCATGGTCAAATTGCTGCAAAGAAACCACTACTAAAGGACACCAATAATAAGAAGAGACTTGCTTGGGCCAAGAAACACAAGCAATGGACATTAGACTGGTGGAAATCTGTCCTTTGGTCTGATGAGTCCAAATTTGAGATTATTTTTTTTAGTTGCAACCGCCATGTCTTTGTGAGACCAGAGTAGACGAACGGATGTGGTTCCCACCGTGAAGCATGGAGGAGGAGGTGTGATGGTGTGGGGGGGCCTTTGCTAGTGACACTGTCTGTGATTTATTTAGAATTCAAGGCACACTTAACCAGCATGGCTACCACAGCATTCTGCAGCGATACTCCATCCCATCCGGTTGCGCTTAGAAGGACTATCATTTTTCAACAGGACAATGACCCAACACACCTCCAGGCTGTGTAAGGGCTATTTTACCAAGAAGGTGTGTGATGGAGTGCTGCATAAGATGACCTGGCCTCCACAATCACTCGACCTCAACCCAATTGAGATGGTTTGGGATGAGTTGGACCGCAGAGTGAAGGAAAAACAGCCAATAAGTGCATATGTGGTAACTCCTTCAAGACTGTTGGAAAAGCATTCCAGGTGAAGCTGGTTGAGAGAATGCCAAGAGTGTGCAAAGCTGTCATCAAGGCAAAGAGTGGCTACTTTGAAGAATCTCAAATATATTTTGATTGTTTAACACTTTTTTGGTTACTACATGATTCCATATGGGTTACTTCATAGTTTTGATGTCTTCACTATTATTATACAATGTAGAAAATAGTAAAAATAAAACAAAAACCCTGGAATGAGTAGCTGTGTTCAAACTTTTGACTGGTACTGTACATTATCAAGCATTTCACACGTTATCCAGATACTGACTGTTAGCACTTGGTGGTCTATCGCAGCTTCCACCTGAATGGGCTTTAGGTGAGGCAGGCGAACCTGTAGCCATATTACTTCAACAGTAATTAACACGAGATCCTCTATAAGCTTTACAGGAATGTGGTTCTGAATATAAACAGCCACAGCTCCACCTTTGGCATTTCTGTAGATCTTATAACTATGTATTGCTACCACTGTATCAAAAGTATTATCTAAGTGAGTTTCAGAGATTGTCAGAATATGAATGTCATCTGTTACTAGAAAATTATTGATTTCATGAACCTTGTTTTTTAAGCTACATATGTTAACATGGGCTATTTTTAACACTTTTCTGGGATGCTTGATTGTTTTTATTGCTTTACTGGGAAGCTTAGCAGAGGTAGACATGCTCATGTTATTTATGTTAGTGCAGGGTGAGCTGCACACCGCCTCAGTGCTAACAGTATCACTCTGGTTCATAGGCACATGATTACTGCATACAATAGCTGTGGGATCAGAAGGGGCATTCAGGGCAGTAAGCAGGACACAAAATAGGTTACTTACAAGTTAGGATGTTGTCAGCTATACCACAGATAGAACAATGAGACAGATATTTCACCAGATGTTTAAATTGGTAGTGAGAGGAAGCCCACTGGCCGGCAGTGGGAGAAGATGGAACGAGATGGATTTTGGCCAACATTCTGCACATTTTTCCATCGATGAAACAGTTCTGTTCCCAAAACTATAATCTGTTATTAAGTTTTATAGACTTTACCCTTTGCAAACGTTTTTAAAAATAGTTCTGTTTATCAGGAGTGCTAAGGCAAATGTAGTTATTGCACACGTGCACTTCACACAGTAGACATTCCCTAACAGAAATCTTCAGATACATGCTAGAACGCGCCAATAGGATCTCGCTAGCTCATGCTTGGCTCTGCCCACCTCTTTGCTTGTAATGGCTACTATGTCTCATTTGTTCCCATTGGAAACGACAGGGTGTGGTCAATCTTTGGTTTATACAACCGGTGGGTCTAATCCTGAATGCTGATTGGTTAAAACCGCCGTCCAGCCGGTGTCTATTCCACTGTTTACCACCGTCTAAATCTATGCCATTAAAATGCCTATTTACTCTGTTCCATCTGACTGTGCAATCCACTGTCTCATCAGCCCAGCCAGGCAATTTATAAACTTGATCCACTACAAAAAGCATCTAGACATTATCTCACATTTCTTTTAGACTAACATTTACTTTTCAACAGCAGAGATTTGTATGAACCCTGCTGTCTGTCTCTCTGACATTTGCAACATTGTTTCAATATGTTGCAATGAGTCGGGTGGAGACAGGCAGGTAGCTTTTCTCAGCCAGTTGAAATCATGAATCAGATGGCACCATTTTTATGGATATATACAAAGAAAAGTCCATGAAAAAAAAGGTAGAACAATGCCAGTGTTTGGAGGATATATTGGCATGGTTTGTCAGCCCTCGATGACACCTGTGCCAATATATCCTCCAAACACCGTCTTCTCTGGCATTATCACTTAATTAGTTATACAAATCTTTGGATATACTCTGGTAATTACTTGAACTTGCTAGCCAGCTAGCTAGCAAGTACCGAACCTGGCTGACATTTACTGAATGTGTTTTTTAACGGATGGTTTTATTTGGTGTTAAAATAGAGAACGCATGTTATTTGGCGCACAGGGCTGCCGATGTCATGCAGAGGCTGTCGTTTTGTGTTTACACTTTTTCAGAACGACAAGTTTGATGTTCATGACAATTGTCTACACAGACATGTCGATAGACGGACTGTAAAACCAGCCTTTATGCTTTTGGCAGATTTCATAACATAGCGTTCAACAATGTAATGTCGACATGAAAATGAAAGTTATTCGGTTCATCGTAAAAGTTTAAATAGAGAATTTTCCAATCTTCTAAAGTTACTTGGATACTTATCTACGTTAGCTAGCAACGTTCAACAATACTTTTCGGGTGTTTGTCGCCACCTCATAAACCGGGAATTAAACAAGTTATTATCAAATGAAAGCCCTGAACATTAGCTAATCGTAAAAGGTGTTAATAATGTGGTGTACAAAAACATAAACTCGGCTCCAGTATAACCGTGACCGTAACCTTTGCTACCTACCTGATACAGTAGAAAGGCTACATTAGCTAGCGGGCTACCACGTGGGAAAAAAGTATATCTTCTGACTTTCGTTTGATGTTCCTTTGACAACGTTGTTCTAATGTCAGTTTTATTTTGTAGTTTGAAAGTAAAGTAGAATATCCAGCTATGCTTGAAGACTAATCTAGATAGCTAACTCTTCCTTGTCTAACGTTACTTCCAACTTCATCACGCATAAACCAGAGTAGTCGAGTATCAATAGCTATAACCATGATTAAAAGCTTCTTCTTTGGGTTTTATGACGAAATAATGTGTGTTTTTTCCACAAACTGGATGAAAATAAAATATCCCAAAATTGATATGGAAAAAATCATACTGACTACCCAAAAATCACTCAACATGCTCTTTGCTTTATCTGTTAAAATCAATAATCGGATCATTCCTACCATATGGTTCCTTTTGGACCTCATAGAATATATATATATATGTATGTCTGTGTTATCTGAAAAAGGACGTTTGACTTTCAGAAAAACATGTTGGTCAAACTCAGGCCCCTTTCTTTTGCTTATTAGGTGCATAATCCTAACAGGCTGGAAATGTGGAGCTCAAATTAGCCATAGCACTGTGAGTAAGCAAGATAGAGCTAGCATAATGGTGAACACTTGAACAGGATTTAAACTTCTCTATCAAACATTTGGTTAATTTTCTCAATAATTGAACGTAACAGGGTGAAAACGTATGAGTTAGATGTACAGACAAATAGATATTTATTTAGTTTTGCACAATTGTTTTCCCACCAAAGAAATAATAACACTTTCTGAATGTGGTGTCATTTTAGGAAGGTGTTGCTTTCTTAAAGGAGAATTAAATCAAATCAAAGTTTATTTGTCACGTGCGCCGAATACAACAGGTGTAGACCTTACAGTGAAATGCTTATAACACTTCCTGAAATGTGATGTCATTGTAGGAAGGTGTTGTTTTCTTAAAGGAGAATTACAACACTTCCTGAAATGTGGTGTCATTGTAGGAAGGTGTTGTTTTCTTAAAGGAGAATTACAACACTTCCTGAAATGTGGTGTCATTGTAGGAAGGGGTTGCTTTCTTAAAGGAGAATTACAACACATCCTGAATGTGGTGTCATTTTAGGAAAACTAACAGCGTGGAAAGTGATATCAGGGACACATAGAACATCTTAAATAAAATAATAATAAATACAATAATTATGATAAAATAACTATTGATGAGCGTGAATTTAACTAGGACTATAAAATAATGAAGAAAGATCCCCACAGTAAGTATGTCCCCACAGTAAGTATGTTATTATTTAAAGGCTTATATTTCTTGTGGAAGTTGATTAATAACACCCGTGGCAAAAACACCTACATCACTGAAAAAAACGTTTTCAAAATGCATAGAATTCCCTTTTAAGGTCCATATTTTCGTGTTATTAAGGTAAAGGACACCTGACCTTATATTTAAAGCCTTTTGGAATCCAAATTTTACACTAAATAAGAAATGATATTTCCTGAGGACAGAAAAGGCACTGCATTGTAGGAATGACCCTATCCATGTCTGATCCCTAAACAGGCTCAGGAGCCTGCGAGGGAGGCACATCTTCCATCACCAATAATCCTTGTAAATGTTCTGCTGTGAATTCCTGAAGCCCCAGATACTTTCCTGCTGCAGCCACAATGAAGTCCAATTTCTTTGATTTCCTTTCTACTTGAGCCGTGCAGTTTATCACAGTTGCAATGAACACCACTAAATCCAATTTCTTTACATACAGCATGTCCGGTTCTCTTGGTTGACAAATAGGGCTATTCACTATGGGCATTCACTACCATTTCTTCAATTTCACCTGTTCTTCTTTTGATTGCTTCCGCATAGGATATATCCGATGGACACTCACTTTTGCCCCCTCAACCTCCAGGACTCCAGGAACTCTGGGTCATGATCCTCACGACAATTGCAACACGGCCGTTCTTCACTCCGATCTTCTGTATACTCCACCCGTCTGTACACACTTGAAACATGGCCAAATCCTTTAAAAGTTGTACACTGTAATGGTTTGGTTTCTGCGTACCTCATATACCTCAGCTTGACATGTGTAGGGATGTGCTCATCATTTAAAAAAAAAAACAATAGAACCACATTTTTTTCTTCCTTCCACCATGCAGGTCAAACGATGGGCACTAACCACACCTGGGATTCCTGTCGCAAGGTTTTCCTCCTTAACTTCCATTGACACCCCGGAGATGACTCCCTTAACAGGTGCCCTACTCTGGAGTTCAAAGCACAATGCTTCAGTTGACTCGATTATAATGGCGCCGGAGGGGATGGCTGATGTTTTACGGGCTCCTAACCAACTGTGCTATTTTGCATTTGTTTTTTCACGTTGTTTGTAACTTATTTTTTAAACTTATTTTGTACATAATGTTGCTGCTACTGTCTCCTATGACCGAAAAGAGCTTCTGGACATTTTTCCTTGAACGAATCAGACGCGAAGGGTATACTGCTTTCTCGAGACCAGGCCCAAGAAAAGACAGAGAAAAAGGGGTAGGAGGTCAGGCTGCCTTCTAAGAATTCGTAGGCAAGTGAGTAAACCTGCGTACTATTGGCAAACGTGCAATCATTGGAAAATAAAATGGATGATCTACGATTAAGACTATCCTACCAACGGCACATTAAAAACTGTAATATCTTATGTTTCACAGAGTCGTGGCTGAACGACGACATGGATACTATAGAGCTGGCTAGGTATTCCGTGCATCAGCAGGACAGAGAAGCTACGTCTGGTAAGGGGTGTGTGTCTATTTGTAAATAACAGCAAGTGCGCAACTTCTAATATTAAAGAAGTCTTGAGGTATTGCTCACCTGAGGTAGAGTACCTCATGATAAGCTGTAGACCACACAATGTTAAAAATGTTCATTTAACCTTTATTTAACTAGGCAAGTCAGTTAAGAACAAATTCTTAATTAAAATGACGGCCTACCCCAACCAAACCTGGACGACCCTGGGCCAATTGTGTGCCGCCCTATGGGACTCCCAATCACGGCCGGATGTGATACAGCCTGGATTCAAACCAGGTACTGTAGTGATGCCTCTTGCACTGAGATTCAGCGCCTTAGACTGCTGCGCCACTAGGGAGCCCAATCTATCTATCAAGAGAGTTCTCATCTATATTATTCGTAGCCGTCTTATTTACCACCACAAACCGATGCTGGCACTAAGTCCGCACTCAAAGAGCTGTACAAGGCCATAAGCAAACAAGAAAATGCTCATCCAGAAGCGGCGCTCCTAGTGGACTTTATATCCGTTTTACCAAATTTCTACCAGCTTGTCACATGTGCAACCAGAGGAAAAAAAACTATAGACCACCTTTACTCCACACACAGAGACGCATACAAAGATCTCACATTTAGCAAATCTGACCATAATTCCATTGTCCTGATTCCTGCTTACAAGCTAAAACTAAAGCAGGAAGTACCAGTGACTCGCTCAATACGGAAGTGGTCAGATGACGCGGATGCTATGCTACAGGATTGTTTTGCTAGCACAGACTGGAATATGTTCCGGGATTCATCCAATGGCATTGAGGAGTATACCACTTCAGTCACCGGCTTCATCAATAAATGCATCGACGACATTGTCCCCACAGTGACCGTACGTACATATCCCAACCAGAAGCCATGGATTACAGGGAACATCTGCACCGAGCTAAAGGCTAGAGCTGCCGCTTTCAATGAGACAAACCATCAAACAGGCAAAGCGTCAATACAGGACTAAGATTGAATCCTACTACACCGGCTCTGGCGCTTGTCGGATGTGGCAGGGCTTGAAAACTATTACAGACTACAAAGGGAAACCCAGTGACGTGAGCTGCCCAGTGAAGCAAGCTTACCAGATGATCTAAATGCCTTTTATGCACACTTCAAGGCAAGCAACACTGAAGCTTGCATGAGAGCACCAGCTGTTCCGGACGACTGTGTGATCACGCTCTCGGTAGCCGATGTGAGCAAGACCTTAAAACAGGTCAACATTCACAAAGCCGCAGGGCCAGACGGATTACCAGGACTTCACTGACATTTTCAACCTCTCTCTGACAGAGTATGTAATACCTACATGTTTCAAGCAGACCACCATAGCCCCTGTGCCCAAGGAAGCAAAGGTAACCTGCCTAAATGATTACCGCCCCGTAGCACTCACGTCGATAGCCATGGTAGCCATGAAAGGCTAATCCTTATTGTAGCTAGCTTCGCATAGGTTGGGCATTCTAAATTACACTAGCTAGCTACAACAACAAGAGCTGTCAACTTTCAAAATCAAGTGGCAAGGTAAACTCAAGCTTATAACATATTATACAACGGGTGGGTGTAATCCTGAATGTTCATTGGTTAAAACCACATACCAGCCGGTGCTATTCCACAAGTTACCACCGGTTAAATCTATGACGTTAAAATGCCTATTTTCACTGTCTCATCAGCCCAGCCAGGCAATTTATGAATTTGACCTCCACTATAAAAAGAATGTAGACATTATCTCACATTTCTTTTAGTTTTCAACAGCTCCGATTTGTATAAACATTGCTGTCTGTCTCTCCGACATTTGCAACATTGTTTCAATATTCAAATTCTATCTCCAGCTGTTGCATAGTAATGTTGAACATTTCTTATTTAACCTTTATTTAACTAGGCAAGTCAGTTAAGAACAAATTCTTATTTACAATGTCGGCCTACCAATGCTCCCAGTATGGTTATGCTTTTAGTCAGTTATCAACTCTGAAGATAGCTGATGTATCTTACACAGGAGAGAAGCATTTCCACTGCTCCCAATGTGGGGAGAGTTTCAGGCAGTCATCAGCTCTGAAGAAACACTAGGGAACTCACAACAAAGAGCCCCAAACACTTTGAAGATGCAAGAGTAACATGTTATAATCATTGAGTATCCTGTAATAAACCCTGGATGTCTGGTAATAAATAGTGGCAGTGAAAAAATCATTTCCGTTTAAATATTGTATACTGAATAAAGTGACAACCTTTTAAAATTGCTATCATGTTATAAACACTGTAGCTATTATAAAATAAAAAATGATGGTGGTGAAAGAAGAGTCAAAGTCATGCTCTGGAGTTGTGTTTGAACGTTGTTTATTTAAATAAAGTTGGCACAGCTATGGCATGGCCTGTGGGGCAAAAGCGGTATGAGAGGAGCACCCTTCTCAATCGAACAGTAATCTGTGCCGCATGTTGTCAACAAGGCATCATGATGCATCGTTCAGAAACATACATCTCTTTTCCATGAAATGTGTTTGAATTTTTAAACTAGTTTTCATTGGGAAGGCAGACAGAGCCTTTTTATCAAAAGTAATCACTTTTGCATGTGAAAACCCAGAATCCTACTCATTACTCCACTTGCTTAAGCTACGCCACTTTTGTTTTGAGCAGACTTCGCCTTCCGCCAAAACGGGGCACCCGGCTCACTCCCGGGAGGCAGCCCGGTTCCAAAACGAATGCAATCAACGCTAACCTGGTTCATCCTAGGCATTAATCAAATCCCCTCATTGTTCGTGCTGTTGCCCTAAGTCTAGGATTTTCCGAGACCAGCTTAGTACCGCAGCAAGCAAAACAAAAGCCCCACACCTATGCTAGCGATGCTAAAACTGTCCTTTTCCAAAAGTGGTCCCCAAAAATGGCATACTACATCACATTAGTGCACCAAGTAATTTCACTCTCTTGCTTTGCTGTGTGTGCATCTTGCTAGCTGTCACTCAAATGGTGAGGAACTGAAGCGCATTGGCTGGAACTCGAATTGCTAGGGGGCTGCCCCACGTGGGGGAAAATGTAGAGAAAATGGTGATGCACAGAAAACGTTTCCTTTCAATCTAGGACAGTAATTTTGCTCATAGATTATGCATGTATGAACTACACATTGACACATCCAGCCCAAAGTGGGAGGTTTAATAAATACTTATGTTGTCGCCAAAGTTCCGGAGCATGTCTTTTAACGGCTCACCAGAGAACTCACATAGGAGAGAAGCCTTTGCACTGCTCCCAGTGTGGGGAGCGCTTCAGTCATACAGAAGACCTAAAGAAACATCACCTAACTCAGCAGAGAAGCTTTACAACTGCTCTTAGTGTAGGAAGAGTTTTAAATTACTGAAAGAACATCAAAAGGCAATACACAGTGCAGTGCCAAATACTGGGACCATATCCACAATGTGTATCAGAGTAGACAATGTGTTGTAAGTGCTGAGAATAGAGACATTTTACTCCTACTCTTATGGGTAAAAATCAAATCTAAGCATGAAGCCTCTTTAGTCATGAGTTCCACTTAGTGTACAGATCTCATGAGCTGTCCTAACCAGTTAATTAAGAGTTACCAGCAGGTGTCTTGGTAATAGAAAAAGGCAGTGGGTCAGTGGTTCCTGCTCCACATGCAATTGGTTTGGAGTTGTTCAAAGAATGTTTTGATATTTCTATATGATCAATCCAGAAATAATCTAGACCTACATGCAACAGTGTTTCTTGCTCTTTTTACAATGATTTCACAAGGCCTATTTCTTTGTTTTTGTAAATGTCGCATGATATGCTAAATATTTTGTACCACTAGGCTAATTAAACATGTTTTTCTTTTGATTATTGAATTACTTACATCATGTTATTTATTCCAAGTAATCCCTTTGGAACACAACATCATATTGTTAAAAATATGCCTATCAATTGGGCAATTGAAGGCATCTGGGGTTTATGTTAAAGGNGTACCGCTTGCCATGCGGTAGTAGAGAGAACAGTCTATGACTGGGGTGGCTGGGGTCTCTGACAATATTTAGGGCCTTCCTCTGACATCGCCTGGTGTAGAGGTCCTGGATGGCAGGCAGCTTAGCCCCAGTGATGTACTGGGCCGTACGCACTACCCTCTGTAGTGCCTTGCGGTCAGAGGCGGAGCAATTGCCGTACCAGGCAGTGATGCAACCAGTCAGGATGCTCTCAATGTTGCAGCTGTAGAACCTTTTGAGGATCTCAGGACCCATGCCAAATCTTTTTAGTCTACTGAGGTGGAATAGGCTTTGTCGTGCCCTCTTCACGACTGTCTTGGTGTGTTTGGACCATTCTAGCTTGTTGTTGATGTGGACACCAAGGAACTGGAAGCTCTCAACCTGCTCCACTACAGCCCCGTCGATGAGAATGGGGGTGTGCTCGGTCCTCCTTTTCCTGTAGTCCACAATCATCTCCTTAGTTTTGGTTACGTGGAGGGAGAGGTTGTTGTCCTGGCACCACGCGGCCAGGTCTCTGACCTCCTCCCTGTAGGCTGTCTCGTCGTTGTCGGTGATCAGGCCTACCACTGTTGTGTCGACTGCAAACTTAATGATGGTGTTGGAGTCGTGCCTGGTCATGCAGTCGTGGGTGAACAGGGAGTACAAGAGGGGACTGAGCACGCACCCCTGGGGAGCTCCAGTGTTGAGGATCAGCGTGGCAGATGTGTTGCTACCTACCCTCACCACCTGGGGGCGGCACGTCAGGAAGTCCAGGATCCAGTTGCAGAGGGAGGTGTTTAGTCCCAGGATCCTTAGCTTAGTGATGAGCTTTGAGGGTACTATGGTGTTGAACGCTGAGCTGTAGTCAATAAACAGCATTCTCACATAAGTGTTCTTTTTGTCCAGATGGGAAAGGGCAGTGTGGAGTGCTATAGAGATTGCATCATCTGTTGATCTGTTTGGGAGGTATGCAAATTGGAGGGGGTCTAGGGTTTCTGGGATAATGTTGTTGATGTGAGCCATGACCAGCCTTTCAAAGCACTCCATTACCAACCTTTTCAAAGCACCTCTTGGCTCAGTTTGTCTGGGCAGTGTCTTAACATCATCCTAAAACTTACTTTGAGCTGGGAGTTTTTATAGTCTTAACAGGTTTTAAAAGGATTCCTAGGACCTTTTCTGAGATGTTTTGTGGATACAGGCCCTGATCTTATAATGGTGTTTGTTGCCAAGCTGGTCAATTATGTACGTATCTAACTCATGTTGACAGACTATTTTTTTTCCCTCTTACTTTATGAAACCTGAAGTACATTTTTGTATATTCTAATATGAAAATGTACTAAAGAGTATGAATTATGACGAGGGTCACATTTGAATTAAATTGTCTATTCCTCCAGAAATCCATTCACGTTCTATCTGCATAAGTCAATACTTTCTACACCAAACTTCCATGGTCTCAATTTAACCAGCCAGACACACTCCTCTTGGAAACGCTTTAATTGTACATATTGATGTCCATTTCACCAGGGCTGTGGCTTAACTTGTCAGTAACATAATGTGCTACAATAATATTATTACTTGAATCAGTAACAAGGTATCGTAACTACTTACACTTTGTATTTGAGTAACAATAACTATAGTTAGCAATGCGTTACTTTCAGAATATACAGTGCTATCAGAAAGTATTCAGACCCTTTCCCTTTATGCAGATTCTGTTACAGCCGTATTCTAAAATGGATTAAATCTACACACAATATCCCATAATGACAAAGGAAAAACAGTGTTTATAAATTTTAGCAAAATCGGAAAAAAAATAAACTGAAATACCTTATTCAGACCCTTTGCTATGAGACTCGAAATTGAGCACAGGTAAATCCTGTTTCCATTTATCATCCTTGAGATGTTTCTATAACTTGATTGGAGTCCACCTGTGGTAAACTCAAATGATTGGACATGATTTGGAAAGGCACACACCTGTCTATATAAAGGTCCCACAGTTGATAGTGCATGTCAGAGCAAAAACCAAACCATGAGGTCGAAGGAATTGTCCGTAGAGCTCCGAGACAGGATTGTGTCGAGGCACAGATCTGAGGAAGGGTACCAAAATAATTCTGCAGCATTGACGGTCCCCAAGAACACAGTGGCCTCCATCATTTTTAAATGGAAGAAGTTTGGAACCACCAAGACACTTCCTAGAGCTGGCCGCCCCGGCCAAACTGAGCAATCGGGGGAGAAGGGCCTTGGTCAGGGAGGTGACCAAGAATCCAATGGCACTCTGACAGAGCTCCAGAGTTCCTCTGTGGAGATGGGAAAACCTTCCAGAAGGACAAACATCTCTGCAGCACTAGACCAATCAGGCCTTTATGGTAGAGTGGCCAGACAGAAGCCACTCGTCAGTTAAAGGCACATGACAGCCCGCTTGGAGTTTACCAAAAGGCACCTAAAGGACTCTCAGACCATGAGAAACAAGATTATCTGGTCTGATGAAACCAAGCGTCATGTCTGGAGGAAACCTGGCACCATCCCTACGGTGAAGCATGGTGGTGGCAGCATCATGCTGTGGGGATGTTTTTCAGCAGCAGGGACTGTGAGACAGGTATTTTTGCTTTGTCATTATGGGGTATTGTGTGTAGATTGAGGGGGGGGACGACAATTTAATCAATTATAGAATAAGGCTGTAACGTATCAAAATGTGGAAAAAGTCATGCTTAAATGATTTGAAGAGTCTTTGCCTACCAGGAGAGGCCGAAACTGTGGTTTACAGGTAACTAACTACATTAGAAACCTTACTCACCAGAGCTCTCACATTATGAAAACCACCAAAAAAAGTTCAGGACAAAGACACACAACATACAGTGGGGGAAAAAAGTATTTAGTCAGCCACCAATTGTGCAAGTTCTCTCACTTAAAAAGATGAGAGAGGCCTGTAATTTTCATCATAGGTACACTTCAACTATGACAGACAAAATGAAGAAAAAAAATCCAGAAAATCACATTGTAGGATTTTTAATGAATTTATTTGCAAATTATGGTGGAAAATAAGTATTTGGTCACATACAAACAAGCAAGATTTCTGGCTCTCACAGACCTGTAACTTCTTCTTTAAGAGGCTCCTCTGTCCTCCACTCGTTACCTGTATTAATGGCACCTGTTTGAACTTGTTATCAGTATAAAAGACNCCACAATCATCTCCTTAGTTTTGGTTACGTTGAGGGAGAGGTTGTTGTCCTGGCACCACACGGCCAGGTCTCTGACCTCCTCCCTGTAGGCTGTCTCATCGTTGTCAGTGATCAGGCCTACCACTGTTGTGTCGTCTGCAAACTTAATGATGGTGTTGGAGTCGTGCCTGGCTATGCAGTCGTGGGTGAACAGGGAGTACAAGAGGGGACTGAGCACGCACCCCTGGGGAGCTCCAGTGTTGAGGATCAGCGTGGCAGATGTGTTGCTACCTACCCTCACCACCTGGGGGCGGCCCGTCAGGAAGTCCAGGATCCAGTTGCAGAGGGAGGTTTAGTCCCAGGATCCTTAGCTTAGTGATGAGCTTTGAGGGTACTATGGTGTTGAACGCTGAGCTGTAGTCAATAAACAGCATTCTCACATAAGTGTTCCTTTTGTCCAGGTGGGAAAGGGCAGTGTGGAGTGCAATAGAGATTGGATCATCTGTTGATCTGTTTGGGCGGTATGCAAATTGGAGGGGGTCTAGGGTTTCTGGGATAATGTTGTTGATGTGAGCCATGACCAGCCTTTCAAAGCACTCCATTACCAACCTTTTCAAAGCACCTCTTGGCTCAGTTTGTCTGGGCAGTGTCTTAACATCATCCTAAAACTTACTCTGAGCTGGGAGTTTTTATAGTCTTAACAGGTTTTAAAAGGATTCCTAGGACCTTTTCCGAGATGTTTTGTGGATACAGGCCCTGATCTTATAATGGTGTTTGTTGCCAAGCTGGTCAATTATGTACGTATCTAACTCACGTTGACAGACTATTTTTTTTCCTCTTACTTTATGAAACCTGAAGTACATTTTTGTATATTCTAATATGAAAATGTACTAAAGAGTATGAATTATGACGAGGGTCACATTTGAATTAAATTGTCTATTCCTCCAGAAATCCATTCACGTTCTATCTGCATAAGTCAATACTTTCTACACCAAACTTCGGTCTCAATTTAACCAGCCAGACACACTCCTCTTGGAAACGCTTTAATTGTACATATTGATGTCCATTTCACCAGGGCTGTGGCTTAACTTGTCAGTAACATAATATGCTACAATAATATTATTACTTGAATCAGTAACAAGGTATCGTAACTACTTACACTTTGTATTTGAGTAACAATAACTATAGTTAGCAATGCGTTACTTTCAGAATATACAGTGCTATCAGAAAGTATTCAGACCCTTTCCCTTTATGCAGATTCTGTTACAGCCGTATTCTAAAATTGATTAAATCTACACACAATATCCCATAATGACAGTGTTTATAAATTTTAGCAAAATCGGAAAAAAAATTAACTGAAATACCTTATTCAGACCCTTTGCTATGAGACTCGAAATTGAGCACAGGTAAATCCTGTTTCCATTTATCATCCTTGAGATGTTTCTACAACTTGATTGGAGTCCACCTGTGGTAAACTCAAATGATTGGACATGATTTGGAAAGGCACACACCTGTCTATATAAAGGTCCCACAGTTGATAGTGCATGTCAGAGCAAAAACCAAACCATGAGGTCGAAGGAATTGTCCGTAGAGCTCCGAGACAGTATTGTGTCGAGGCACAGATCTGAGGAAGGGTACCAAAACAATTCTGCAGCATTGACGGTCCCCAAGAACACAGTGGGCTCCATCATTTTTAAATGGAAGAAGTTTGGAACCACCAAGACTCTTCCTAGAGCTGGCCGCCCCGGCCAAACTGAGCAATCGGGGGAGAAGGGCCTTGGTCAGGGAGGTGACCAAGAATCCAATGGGACTCTGACAGAGCTCCAGAGTTCCTCTGTGGAGATGGGAGAACCTTCCAGAAGGACAACCATCTCTGCAGCACTAGACCAATCAGGCCTTTATGGTAGAGTGGCCAGACAGAAGCCACTCGTCAGTTAAAGGCACATGACAGCCCGCTTGGAGTTTGCCAAAAGGCACCTAAAGGACTCTCAGACCATGAGAAACAAGATTATCTGGTCTGATGAAACCAAGCGTCACGTCTGGAGGAATCCTGGCACCATCCCTACGGTGAAGCATGGTGGTGGCAGCATCATGCTGTGGGGATGTTTTTCAGAAGCAGGGACTGTGAGGCAGGTATTTTTGCTTTGTCATTATGGGGTATTGTGTGTAGATTGAGGGGGGGGGGACAATTTAATCAATTATAGAATAAGGCTGTAACGTAACAAAATGTGGAAAAAGTCGTGCTTAAATGATCTGAAGAGACTTTGCCTACCAGGAGAGGCCGAAACTATGGTTTACAGGTAACTAACTACATTAGAAACCTTACTCACCAGAGCTCTCACATTATGAAAACCACCAAAAAAAGTTCAGGACAAAGACACACAACATATATATACACACAACAACCTGCCAAATAAATTCTATACAATGTTTAGATTAAAACAGTGGAACAGGCCAATGGGCACCCTCTGCTCTATATAGACCTTTGACCTGGTAGTGCACCATATAGGGAACAGGGTGTCATTTGGGACACAGTATGGAAAGAGGAGTGTTGAGGGCGGAGCTTCACAGGGGAGCATCCCCTACCCTCGCTCTCTCAGGACAATTTTTTGTTCTTCATCCATTTCATTGTAATTCATGATTATATGCAAATAAAATTTACTTCAGTAAGCTCATGAGTGTGTCCCGTGTGTGTTGGGATATGTGTGTTCTCCTAAGTGTTGTTTTTGGGTATGTGTGTTTTCTGGTGTCTTCCAAGGTGCCCAGATAGAATAAACCTCTTGCCGCAGACGGGGCAAGGGAAGGGTCTCTCTCCCGTGTGAATGCGCCGGTGTATCTTTAAATAGTTAGAATGGGCGAAGTTGGCCCCGCAGTCGACACAGCTGTAAGGCCTTTCCCCCGAGTGAGACCGTTCGTGAGCCCTCATGTTCCCCCTCTGCGCGAAACCCTTCCCGCACACGGAGCAGCAGTGTGGTTTCTCTCCGGTATGGGTCAAATGGTGGACTTTCAGGTCCCCGGAGCTGAAGAAGCTTTTCCCACAGTCAGAGCAGAGGTATGGTCTCTCTCCCGTGTGGCTTAGCCAGTGAGTCTTTAGGCCTCCTGACCGAGCAAAGGTCTTCCCACATTCGGTGCAGCAGTACGGTTTCTCACCCGTGTGTGTGCGTTGGTGCCGTTGCAGCTTGGACTGGTTGAAGAAGCCTATCCCGCAGTCGGCGCAGGTGTACGGTCTCTCTTCGTTGTGTGTCAGCTCGTGGCTCTTCCGGTGCCCCGGCTCAGCGAAGCACTTCCCGCACTTGCAGCAAGAGTACGGTTTCTCTCCAGTGTGTCCTCGCTCGTGCCGAGCCAGCTTTGATGGTTTAGCGAAGATCTTGCCACAGTAAGAACAAGTGTAGTCAGGGGCCAGCTTCTTGATTCTGGTGTGTGTATTCTCATGTCTCTCTAGGTGTGATGGTCTGTCAAATGTCTTCCCACAGTCAGGACATGGATGAAGCTTCTTCGCGGCCTTCTTCTTCTGGTGCTGTGGTTGCCCTGTTGCCACGGTCACTTCTGGAAGATAGTCTGGGTCTGACTTTATCCTCTCTCCTATACAGATTGAATAAGACAGACAAATAGATAAATACTTACTTTTTATTGAAGACTGTTCAGCAAGAGGAGACAGACAGGCACCTGGGGAGAACACTGAGAAAGGATTGTCGCGGGCGGGGATTATACCCTGGTCTCCATTGGGGAGAACAGTGAGAGGGGATTAAACCCTGGTCTCCATTGGGGAGAACAGTGAGAGGGGATTAAACCCTGGTCTCCATTGGGGAGAACAGTGAGAGGGGATTAAACCCTGGTCTCCATTGGGGAGATCAGTGAGAAGGGATTAAACCTTGGTCTCCATTGGGGGAGAACAGTGAGAGGGGATTAAACCCTGGTCTCCATTGGGGAGAACAGTGAGAGGGGATTAAACCCTGGTCTCCATTGGGGAGAACAGTGAGAGGGGATTAAACCCTGGTCTCCATTGGGGAGAACAGTGAGAAGGGATTAAACCTTGGTCTCCATTGGGGGAGAACAGTGAGAGGGGATTAAACCCTGGTCTCCAGTGGGCGAGAACAGTGAAAGGGGATTAAACCCTGGTCTCCAGTGGGGAGAACAGTGAAAGGGGATTAAACCCTGGTCTCCAGTGGGGAGTCATAAATGTGAGGTCCCGGGAGAGTTGCCACTCAATCACAGCTACGCACAGATTATTACTTTATTGTTCCTATGGGGTAATGTTGCACGGTGTACAGAAACTTCTGTACTATATTAAAAACAGTTTGGTATTTCTGCCATGTGTCTCACGTGTGTACTGATTGAGAGGGTTGAGTCTAGTAATTTGTCTGAATCTTCTCACGGCCTCAGCAGCTAGCTAGGCTACTTGCGCATGCGATGGGGAAACATCTAACACCGTGCAAGCCCCTTTTGAGAAGCGGAGAGAGAGAATGCCAACAGCATGGCTTCTTTTAACAAAAACATCAAACTGGTATCTCCACGCCCACAACTTGTTGACAAAACTGACTCCAGACTCAAACTATGGGAATACTTTGTTTACAGAGCAGATGAGGGCCAGCCCAATGAAACAACTAAACAAATGTTGTTACAAAACAGTGCAGTGCAAGGGAGGTTTAGTTCCAAAATGACCAGGGGTTGAATTGGGCTGGGTCCCACCTATGATCCAAATGAGAGCCAGATGGAGCTGAGACCCTTGGGCACCAGGGGACAACTGGCCCCCTGGGGTAACTGGCCCCGCCCCCTGTAATTCACATTAAGACCATAAGATGTCATCAAATAATTTTCCCACTGCTCTTGCTCAACAAAAAATGTCCTCTGTCGTAACAACTTTGAGATATTTAAACAAAAACGATTGTGGTAAGTTGATCAAATTTTTTTACATAAAAAAAAAAGGTGTACATATATTCCAATGTTAGATCTATAATTGTTTTTTAAAAATACAAGTAGGAAAGCCTTAAGATACAGTGCCCTCCACTAATATTGGCACCCTTGGTAAATATGAGCAAAACGGGCTGTGATTTTTTTCCCTTGTTTATCCTCTTGGTCTTTCATTCAAAATATTCACTAAAATCTAACCTTTAAAAAAAATACAATTCTTATCATAAAACAAATATTTTTCTCAAAAATATGTGTGCCACAATTATTGCCACCATTTCATTCAATACTTTGTGCAACCTCCCTGTGCCAAGATAACAGCTCTGAGTCTTCTTCTATAATGCGTAATGAGGTTGAAGAACACATGGCAAGGGATCTGAGACCATTCCTCCATACAGAATCTCTCCAGATCCTTCAGATTTGAGGTCTACGCTCGTGGACTCTCCTCTTCAGCTCAACCTACAGGTTTTCTATGGGGTTTAGGTCAGGGGACTGGGATGGCCATGGCAAAACCTTGATTCTGTGGTCAGTGAACAATGTGTTGATTTTGAGTTGTGCTTTGGATCATTGTCCTGCAGGAAGATCCAACCACGGCCCAGTTTAAGCTTCCTAGCAGAGGCCGTCAGGTTTTGATGTAATATCTGCTGGTATTTGATGGAGTCCATGATAATATGTATCCTAACAAGTTGTCCAGGGCCTTTGGAAGAAAAACAGCCCCACAACATCAAAGATCCACCACCATACTTCACAGTGGGGATGAGGTACTTTTCTGCATGGCTATCTTTCTGTCTACGCCAAACACACCTCTGGTGTTTGATTCCAAAAAGCTCTATTTTGGTCTCATCTGACCATAGAACT
>QNTS01003321.1:32354-43558 GCA_003317085.1 Hucho hucho | reverse complement strand
AGGGGATTAAACCCTGGTCTCCAGTGGGGAGTCATAAATGTGAGGTCCCGGGAGAGTTGCCACTCAATCACAGCTACGCACAGATTATTACTTTATTGTTCCTATGGGGTAATGTTGCACGGTGTACAGAAACTTCTGTACTATATTAAAAACAGTTTGGTATTTCTGCCATGTGTCTCACGTGTGTACTGATTGAGAGGGTTGAGTCTAGTAATTTGTCTGAATCTTCTCACGGCCTCAGCAGCTAGCTAGGCTACTTGCGCATGCGATGGGGAAACATCTAACACCGTGCAAGCCCCTTTTGAGAAGCGGAGAGAGAGAATGCCAACAGCATGGCTTCTTTTAACAAAAACATCAAACTGGTATCTCCACGCCCACAACTTGTTGACAAAACTGACTCCAGACTCAAACTATGGGAATACTTTGTTTACAGAGCAGATGAGGGCCAGCCCAATGAAACAACTAAACAAATGTTGTTACAAAACAGTGCAGTGCAAGGGAGGTTTAGTTCCAAAATGACCAGGGGTTGAATTGGGCTGGGTCCCACCTATGATCCAAATGAGAGCCAGATGGAGCTGAGACCCTTGGGCACCAGGGGACAACTGGCCCCCTGGGGTAACTGGCCCCGCCCCCTGTAATTCACATTAAGACCATAAGATGTCATCAAATAATTTTCCCACTGCTCTTGCTCAACAAAAAATGTCCTCTGTCGTCACAACTTTGAGATATTTAAACAAAAACGATTGTGGTAAGTTGATAAAAAAAAATTACATTTAAAAAAAAGGTGTAGATATATTCCAATGTTAGAGCTACAATTGTTTTTTAAAAATACAAGTAGGAAAGCCTTAAGATACAGTGCCCTCCACTAATATTGGCACCCTTGGTAAATATGAGCAAAACGGGCTGTGATTTTTTTCCTTGTTTATCCTCTTGGTCTTTCATTCAAAATATTCACTAAAATCTAACCTTTAAAAAAAACAATTCTTATCATAAAACAAATATTTTTCTCAAAAATATGTGTGCCACAATTATTGCCACCATTTCATTCAATACTTTGTGCAACCTCCCTGTGCCAAGATAACAGCTCTGAGTCTTCTTCTATAATGCGTAATGAGGTTGAAGAACACATGGCAAGGGATCTGAGACCATTCCTCCATACAGAATCTCTCCAGATCCTTCAGATTTGTGGACTCTCCTCTTCAGCTAAACCTACAGGTTTTCTATGGGGTTTAGGTCAGGGGACTGGGATGGCCATGGCAAAACCTTGATTCTGTGGTCAGTGAACAATGTGTTGATTTTGAGTAGTGCTTTGGATCATTGTCCTGCAGGAAGATCCAACCACGGCCCAGTTTAAGCTTCCTAGCAGAGGCCGTCAGGTTTTGATGTAATATCTGCTGGTATTTGATGGAGTCCATGATAATATGTATCCTAACAAGTTGTCCAGGGCCTTTGGAAGAAAAACAGCCCCACAACATCAAAGATCCACCACCATACTTCACAGTGGGGATGAGGTACTTTTCTGCATGGCTATCTTTCTGTCTACGCCAAACACACCTCTGGTGTTTGATTCCAAAAAGCTCTATTTTGGTCTCATCTGACCATAGAACTTGGTCCCATTGAAAGTTCCAGTAACCTTTGGCAAACTGTAGGTGCTTGAGTTTGTCGTTTGATGACAGCAAAGGCTATTTTTATGAAAACCCTCCCAAACAACGTGTGGTTATGTAGGTGGTGTCTGATTGTAGTTTTGGAGACTGGAGACTTTCTGACCCCAAGACCCAATTAAGGTCTGCAATTCTCCAGCTGTGATCCTAGGAACCATCCTCCTCACTGCGTGGGGTCAATATAGAAACACTTGCTCTTCCAGGCCGATTTGTTAACATCTCCAGTTGCTTTAAACTTCTTAATTATTGCCCTGATAGTGGAAATGGGCATTTTCAAACGTTGAGCTATTTTCTTATAGCCATTTCCTGATTTGTGCAGCTCGACAACCTTTTGTCGCACATCATTACTGTATTCTCGGGTCTTTCCCATAGTGATGGATGACTATGGGAACTTGGCCTGTGTGTCACCTCATATTTAAAGCCCAGTGAAACAGGAAGTCATGGCTTACCACTTAAGTGTTCCTAATCACTCAAAAAAAACGTAACATATGAATGGGAAAAAAACGTAACATATGAATGAGAATATACTTCAGTTAGATTTTACTCATAAGAATTTCTAGGGGTGCCAATAATTGTGGCACACGTTTCGGAGCAAAATATTTCACATTTAAATTTTTATTATTTTACCACAATTTTCCTCATATTTACCCAGAGTACCAATATTAGTGGAGGGCACTGTAAATAATACACTTGTTCAGAGAGAAAAATGTAGATCATTTGAGTAAAGTAGTAATATCTTGGATGAGTCTGTTGGGGGCAATACCCCCCCCCCCACCCTCGGCGTATGTTTATGTACCAAATAAAAACCTAAAGTTAAGTGTTTCCATCGCACTTAAAAAGATCCCACCATGTCGAATGAACAAATTATCTGTCTGCATTTATAAAATTGTACTAAAACCTCCTGTTTCCATCAGAGCTGTCGTGTGGATGGGAAACGTGGTTAGTATAGAACATTCTTAATGCAGTCACGGGAAAACACCTTTGAAAGCAGTTTTGATGGCCACTGTTAAGAGGAGGATCACTGAGCTTTCTAGTGTTACTAGGCTACAATTTCTCAAATCCAAGAAATGAGTAGGCCTAAAATGGACAATTTTTAGAACCAGAGTTTTTATCAGTGGCAATGGAGTTGAATCCATAGATAAGACCGGGGCTAAATGTAACAAGGGGCAGGTGTAACAGGTAGAAGGGTCAGGTGTAACAAGTAGGTCTACATTATATTCACTGTCCTTGGTTGGCTGAGTGCCAGTGGACATTTTTTGGGGGGACATTCAAGTCATCAATATTTATTTATTTTTATTTTACCTTTATTTAACTAGGCAAGTCAGTTAAGAACAAATTCTTATTTACAATGATGGCCTACCAAAAGGCAAAAGACCTCCTGCTGGGACCTAGGCATCTCTGGAGAGACTTGAAAATAGCTGTGCAGCAATGCTTCCCATTCAACCTGACAGAGCTTGAGAAGATCTGCAGAGAAGAATGGTAGAAACTCCCTAAATACAGGTGTGCCAAGCTTGTAGCGTCATACCCAAGAACACTTGGCTGTAAATCTCTGCCAAAGGTGCTTCAACAAAGTACTAAGTAAAGGGTTTGAATAACTGTTTTTTTTACTGTTTTTGTGTTGTCATTATGGGGTATTGTGTGTAGATTGATGAGGGGAAAAAAACAATTTAATACATTTTAGAATAAGGCTGTAACCTAACAAAATGTGGAAAAAGTCAAGGGGTCTGAATACTTTCCGAAGGCATTGTATGTGCTTTTGTCAGTATTATATTGTTTAGGCTAGTATATTATATCACCCACCAATGCACTCATAACTTAGCTATGACAGCTATATATTTCGACTAGCTATGTAGCTAGCTCGTCTGGGCCTGCTAGTCGTGTTGCTAGCCAGCCAGCAGCCCTTGGCAGAGCATTGCACCATGGGAGGTGAAATTCATCATCGTAGTATGCTGTGTGGACCATAGAATCCATTCTATTTCTACAGCGTGGACTAGGGCAAGACAAGAGCGTCAAAGTATTTTTATATATTGTTTTGGAACTAAACTATTACATTTAATACATACAATTATTTAGCTGATATTATGACCATAAATAACCCTGATATGTATAAAATTACAATTTAAAACAGTAGATTTAATTGTACAATTATTTAGTATGCTCTGAGTCCCATATGGTTTTGCAGAAGGATTTTCATACATTTTTATAAATTCAATATCGAATAAAAGTTAAACATATTGTAAATTCGTTTTTTTTTCTTCTGTGGTTTCAGTATCGTTTTCGTATCATTTACATATTGAGTATCGTGATTTAAAATTCTGGCATTGTGACATCACTTGAGGTGGGGATGACGTTACAGACAAACACACAGACCGTCATTGTAAATAAGACTTTGTTCTAAATTCACATGCCTGGTTAAAAAATAAACAAGACAAACAATACAAGCCAAAAACGTTTATGTCAAAGTGCCACGGTTAACAATGAGACAGAGCAAATCTCTCATTAAAAAAAAACAAGTGTAACAATCCCACACTAGAACAGAGAGTAGGCATGTCTTTCTTGTTTTACTGTGTGGTTTTAGAATTGATTTTGAATACCAGTTGTTCCCGAAGAGTGCCTTGGTCCTTCTTGTTTCTTTGATGACCAATTAACTTCTTTACCAAAGAGCACCCATCTACAAAGACCTACTATTGTGTATCCTAGCAAACCTTCCTTCCTTCCTTTGTCACAAATCACACTGTATCGGGCAGATCATGATGTTGTTGTGATATCAACATTATTATGACACTAACTTTCTCCCGACACCCCACAGGCCCACCGACCACGGGTGGATTCAGTGACATGAAACACTCTGAACGTTGCAGATAGAAATGGAATGAAAGGAGCTGACGTGATTCCCTATTCCCCCTCAAGGTCAACTCTGGACCTCGAAGCCAGTTCCACTGCTTGTTTTCATTTCCCCCCTCTAACCAGGGCTGCTGAATTATCCGGTAGAACAGAAAACCAGCAGGCTCCGGACCTCGTAGGGTAAGAGTTGAATACCCCTGCTTATTCAATCTGACAGGAAATCATTTCTGTTCGACACCATAGATTTCTACCTGATCTGAACTTACATCCTCTGAACAGGCCTCTGGACTTACCTGGGCAAACCATGTCATCTTCCTCTGCTTCTGTTTCATCATCTTCCTCCTTCTCCTCTTCTTTGATAATCATATTAAATCTGGGCCCTTCTGCCACGGTGAGACCTGGGAGGCGGTCTGAAATAACCAAACCAATATAATTAATTGCCAGCTAATACTGTAATGCTGGAGATGCACCGTTGGGACCTATGTTCCACTAGGAACTGAAGGGAATAAGTAAGGGAGAATCTGTTTCATTTGCTTGATTCCTTGTGTCCTCTCTCCTCGCTTTTTTCTCAAAACCCATTGGATGAGGTCAGAGGTCCATCCCCTCTGACCTTTACATCCGATAATTTTTCAGAAGGAGAGAGGATGCGAGGAATCAAGGAAATGCAGTTGAGATTCTCCCTAAGTCAACATAATGCTCTGATTATTTATTTATTTACAGTGACGGCCTACACCGGCCAAACCCGGACGACGCTGGGCCAATTGTGCCTCCCAATCATGGCCGGTTGTGATACAGCCTGGATTCAAACCAGGGTGTCTGTAGTGACGCCTCTAGCACTGAGATGCAGTGCCTTAGACCGTTGCGCCACTCGGGAGCCCTGAGTGGTTAGGTTTACCTCTAGTTGCCTCTACTGTTATCTTTGATCAGTCCAGGATCCAACTCTTTTTTCATAGTATTCCATTCATAATCATTTTGTTCACTGCTTTATATTTTTTTACACTACTAACCTCTCTCTCCCATAGGTACAGATCTAGGATTAGCCTAATCTCCCCCAAGCCTCTCTCATTTGTGGGAGAAATGCAAAACTGACCCAAGATCAGCGTCTAGGGCCAACTTCACGCAACATGGACTCACCTGGGTCAGCCATGTCGCTATCTCCCTCCTCCTCTTCCTTCACAGTCACATTGGGTTCAGGTTCTGGGGCAGTGGGACTAGGAAGGTAGTCTGATTCCGACTCAGACCCGGGATTCTCGCCGAAATCCATTTCTGAATTTTGCTCTGTCTTTGGGCTTGTAATTGTGTATTCTAGTGTAGATCCATGATTATCTGTGGGTTCAATGACACATACACACAATGATGTGAGGTTATTTAACACAGGGTTTCCCGTCCTGGGGCCCCCCCATGGGGGCACGTTTAGATTTTTGCCCTGGCACTACACAGCTGATTCAAATATTTGAATCCGTTATGTTGTGCTAGGGCAAAACCAAAACCTGCACCCGGGGGGCCCCAGGACCGAGTTTGGGAAACCCTGGTTTAACAGGCATGCGTTCTTGACCACAGTCTCATGGCTTGTCAACACAGGTGTGCCTTATTGTTAATTAAGGGCGTGGCATCAGGTATAAATGTTTGGCCATCAGTTCAGTCAGGGGATCCCCTTGCTGGTGTAGGTTGGTGTGCCCAGGAAGGAAGGAAGGAAGGAAGGAAGGAAGGAAGGAAGGAAGGAAGGAAGGAAGGAAGGAAGGAAGGAAGGAAGGAAGGAAGGAAGGAAGGAAGGAAGGAAGTCCAGTCCAGTCCAGTCCAGTCCAGTCCAGTCAGTCAGATCAAAGTTGTTTTATAGCAATGCTCTTATTCCACCTAGAAGGTCTTCTGTGGGCACGCCCTGGACACTGTCAAGGCTGCTAATAAGGACTACTGTTTTTTTTTTAACTAACGCTCTTTCACTCACTATACACACCCTCAACGCATAAGCTGCTGCTACAGCTCAGTCTTATGTATCTTGTTGCCTAGTCATTTTACCTCCTTACCGATATGTACGTTATTAACATGGTATCCCTGCACATTGACTTGGTACTGGTACTCCCTGTATATGCCATGTTAATGTTATTCACTGTATTCATTCCTTGTGTCATTACTTCTATTTTTATAGGACCCCGTAAGTAAGCATTTCACTGTTAGAGGCAGGTGACAAATCATATTAGGATGTCTTGTTTGTTGATTTAAAGTAAATTTACATTGTCAGCAACTGTCTCTAACCTTGGTCATTGTCTTACAGGCATACAAAATTGATTTATTTTACCAGGTAAGTTGACTGAGAACGCATTCTCATTTACAGCAACGCCCTGGGGAATAGTTACAGGGGAGAGGAGATGAATGAGCCAATTGTACGCTGGGGATGATTAGGTGATTATTGTGCATTTTGAGAACGAACAAAAAACGAAAATAAATTGTTGCAGCATGTCTTTGAATTCTCATGCTCCACCCCTGATGAGAACCTGTTGTGCAATTGCTTAGTGCTAGTTATTTACCAGAGGGCCTCACCTTTCTAAACAGGGGGCGTAGATCGGCTAAATTCAAAGATTCATAGTGCTACAAATACCGTTTTTAGTTTAGTTTACACGTGATTGTATTACACAAGGAGAGAAGAGACGCTGAACAAGATGGATAGTGGTGATGATACACAATATTAGCTACCTGAGCTAGCTCTCGCCGACACTGACCCGTCCTTTTCGTAGCGTTAGCATTAGCCACCTAGCGTTCTGGTATGTAGTGCTAGCTTGGGTGAGCACCTTTTCAATATAGCTGCGTACATTTAATTGCACGTTAAAACAAAATGTGTTACCTAGCCAGCTAGCTGCAACTCACCTCGACCTCTCTAGCGGATGTTATGACTGGAGATCTACGTCGACATTCGATTGCTCTGGCCTGAGAGCGCAGACAAACAGGAAGTTGTTGCCGTATCGTCGATTGCCCAAGACTGCAACTGTATTTTTCGCTCAATATACAATGTAAAACGCAAAAACTTGAGCAACAAGACCACTTTATCTGAACGCACAGAAGAACCACTAACCGAAAATAAGGTGATACTATTTCAATGCCACGCAATATAGTCGTAGAGAGAATTGCTAGCTAGGCTGGCTAGCTATCCAGCTAAAGTTAGCCAGCTAGCAATAACTACCAACAATGGGTCCAGCGTTTATAACCGATACCTAGGTCGAACCCTACATTGAATCCCGAATTAACCCATAGCTCCTTATGCACTTAGCTATGTAGCTAGATCTGAGAGGATTTTTTTGGCGTCTGTTAGCAATACAGCAATAATTCCACCAGCCTGGCCTTTCGAAGGGCAAGATGGATTACAGTAGTAGAGCTACTAGGCTATATTGCTTAGCTACAGCCGAACACCTATCAGATCAACACACGTCTAAGGGGTATCTTGTCTAACAGTCACCTGCAGTTGTGCCCTTGACAAAGTATTTATTTAATGGTAATTAAAGTAGTATCAAATTATTTTCTTCTTCAGGAACAGAGGACAACGAGTCAAAGACCTTGGAGTAGCTTACTAGAGAGCACCGAACAAATTTCAGCTTTTCAACAACTTCATAGTTTCTGATGCCGCGTGAACAGGACAATATGAATCGTGACCGAGAAATGTTGATGGATGAAATTGAAGAGAGTTTATGGACTTTAACGGAGGACAATTTACGCTCCCTTTGTGAACGCAGTGGAATAGGTGGCAAGGATGGATCCGATGTTAAAGGAAAGAATCAACGAGCACTACGGCGTAAAATCATGGAGGAAACATGGGAAAATGAGGATTTAATGAAATCTGAGGATCGGGGAATGTCATGGTTACTCCAACTGAAAGAGGACATCAAAAGGATACAGGATGCCGGGGGTGTGGCCTCCAGACAATCGGCGTCAGCGCATGTGGACGACGGAGCACAAGGAAGCTGCGACGCAGAACGTAAAGAGGACGGACGGAATCTTTATAGTTACCAGGACAACCCTTGCCTGTCCCCCTTCCCAGAGTCCCCGGGTAGTGCTTCACTGGGACTCGAAAGCAGGAAAACACCGGGGCTGAGTGGAACGGTGAAAGGAGGAGAAGAGGAAGAAGATTTGATTGAGGCAGCAGAGAAGAGTGTTAAAAAACGCCAGCCGAAACGCACAGTGAAGAAACCCCACTGCTGCTCAGACTGTGGCAAAAGCTTCAGTCACAAAAGTCATTTGACTGTCCACCAGCACACGCACACCGGAGAGAAGCCTTACCACTGTACGCAGTGCGAGAACAGTTTCTACTGCATGTCTTATCTGATATCACACATGCGAACGCACACCGGTGAAAAGCCCTACCGCTGCTCCGACTGTGGGAAGAGGTTTGGCCAATCGAACGCCCTGAAGCTACACCGCATGCGAAGGCACACCGGCGAGCTGCCATTCTCTTGTTTGGAGTGTCCGAAACGTTTCGTCACGTCGGCACACTTGAAATCCCACCAGAGAGTCCACACGGGAGAGAAGCCCTACCACTGCTCGGACTGCGGGAAGAATTTCTCCCACTCGAGCGCCCTGAGACTCCACCAGAAAACCCACAGCGGAGAGAAACCTTTCATCTGCGAATGTGGAAAGAGCTTCATTAACTGGGCCCACTTAAACTCCCATCAAAGATCCCACACCGGTGAGAAGCCTTACTGCTGCGAGCAGTGTGGCAAGTGTTTCTCTGAATCCGGCACCCTGTCAAATCATCAGAGAACCCATACTGGGGAGAAGCCTTATAGCTGTGATCAGTGTGGGGAGAGGTTCGCTCAGTCGGGATCTCTGACGATCCACCAGAGGACACACACAGGAGAGAAGCCCTACGCCTGCGATCAGTGTGAGAAGAGGTTCATTACCTCTAGCCACCTGAGACGCCACCAGAGGACTCACACTGGAGAGAAGCCTCACCTCTGTGATGAATGTGGCAAGAGCTTCACGCGGGCCGGAGCCCTGGCGAGCCACCGCAAAACACACACCGGAGAGAAACCCTACAGCTGTGATCTGTGCGGGAAGAGTTTTGTTCAGTCTGGGCAGCTGACGAGCCACCAGCGCACACACACAGGAGCCAAGCCGTATGGCTGTGATCAGTGTAGTGAAAGATTCACTCAATCAGCCACCCTGGCCAATCATCAACGAACACACACGGGAGAGAAGCCCTACGGTTGTAATCTATGTGAGAAGAGCTTCGCTCAATCAGGGCACCTAAAAAGTCACCAGAAAGCCCACGCCAGAGGAGGAATGGGTCCTCTTCCAACCCTCTCCTCTCCGGCGTCTGTTCCGGTACCTTCTGTAAGTTCTAAATGGTCCAAAACTCAGCTGCCGGACTCCTCAGCCACACTAAGTTCTGGAACCACATCACCAGTGTTCTATGTGAACACTGGCTACCCGCTACACCCAGCACCTTCTACTACTAAACCCCCTTATTGACCTGTTTTCTACACCAGTGGTTGTCAAACCTCTCCTCAGGGATATTTTGTGTATTTGATCTATTCCAGAACTAGTACACCTGATTCAACTAATCATCAAGCCCTTGACTAGGTGAGCTAGTTCAGGACTACAACAAAGTTGTGAAACGTATGGGGGTGTCCAAGGAGAGGTTTGAAAAACACTGCTCAACACTGTGGACACTATGGGGCGGTTTCCCGGACACAGATTATAATTTAAAAAATAATTTAATAGAGATTTTCCATTGAGCTTGTTTTTTAGTTTAGGGCTAGTGTAGGGGGGGTAATATTTATCATATATGCATATATTATATATTCCTCACATGCGACTCGTAATAAGACAGCAACAAAAAAAGCCCATAAAATGTATTATCTGACTCCATAAGATAAATGGCAATATGTAAGATACTATTGTTAGCATTACAAGACATCCTTCTAGGCATGGGCAGAGAGAGAAAGAGGGAGACAAAGAAACCGTGGCCCATAGCTCATGGGAGAGAGAAAGAGGGAGACAAAGAAACCCTGGCCCATAGCTCATGGGAGAGAGAAAGAGGGAGACAAAGAAACCGTGGCCCATAGCTCATGGGAGAGAGAAAGAGGGAGACAAAGAAACCCTGGCCCATAGCTCATGGGAGAGAGAAAGAGGGAGACAAAGAAACCCTGGCCCATAGCTCATGGGAGAGAGAAAGAGATGGAGAGAGTATCTCACCACAGCAGTTCAGGAACCAAAAAAGAGAGAGGCAATGAATGTAAGACCTTTTATAACGTCAGAGTTGTTGACCAATAGCATTACTGTAAAGCTCACCTCCCATCAGATATCATACCTACAGACCTGTAAAGACAACAGAACCTCTGCTTGTCAGGGGCCTGACAATGGGGTTGGGGAATAACACAGAGAAGACGACACAGAGGACATTCTGGCTTACAGTTGATAAGAAGGGTCTCTTCTGGGCCTGGGCTGCCCTGAACTAGTATTAAGCGTTGTCTCGGAAACTGGCTCTATGGGCTAAACAACATCATACTTACAGTGGGGAAAAAAAGTATTTAGTCAGCCACCAATTGTGCAAGTTCTCTCACTTAAAAAGATGAGAGAGGCCTGTAATTTTCATCACAGGTACACTTCAACTATGACAGACAAAATGAAGAAAAAAAATCCAGAAAATCACATTGTAGGATTTTTAATGAATTTATTTGCAAATTATGGTGGAAAATAAGTATTTGGTCA
>QNTS01003321.1:19633-32086 GCA_003317085.1 Hucho hucho | reverse complement strand
GGACTTGTAAAACGGGAATAAAGGATACATCTCATAATAATATACAAGGTCAAGCACTTTTCATGCTTAGTCTACACCGGATAAAAACGTCAGGACTCTGAGACCTTCGTGTTCCAAGTGGGTGTCAGGTAAAAGTAGATGATGGCAGACAACAGGATTCTTAGTGAAAGGGCTGTTGTTGAATGTGTTCTTGATTTATAGATCCGGTAAAATCTTATTCAGGATCTTTCCGACGTAAGATTAGCCTACTCGAGAAGCTTATTTGTCACTACTTAAATGAAGTTTTTATATCTAAATCAACGTTTGATTGCTCTGGTATTTGAGCGCATCAGACTTGAGATCCTGGAATTATTTCCCAGCAACCCCCTAATCTTTATCTAAAGGCTGTGGCTAACAAAGTAAATGTAGCCTACTTACTTCTACTACTTAATAGGGATCCAATACCAGTGAGCGGGATCGTTTTCGGAGCAAACAAAGCACCAAATTCAAAATAAAAATGCATAAATTTAACATTCATGGAAATACAAGTGTTGCATATGGTTGCAAAGATTAGAGTATTGTTAATATCACAGCGTTGTCAGATTTCAAAAGGCTTTACGGCGAAAGCACAACATTTGATTGTTTGAGAATAGCACCTCACATATTTTATGCATTAGCATAATATCATAACCAGCACGGGTCTCACAAAACACATATAAGAGCTAAAATAAATCGCTTACCTTTTGATGATCTTCTGCTGAGGGCAATCCGAAGTGTCCAAGCAAGACAATTCATGTTTCTTTTGTTAGAAAAAGTCATTGTTTATATCCATGAATCTCTGTTTGGTTGGCGCGTAATGTTCAGATAATCCACCAAGCATTCACAGTCTACTCGCCCGTTGTACAGGGAAGAGAAAGCGTTCAAATTATACCTAGCAATTTTGCCCAAACAAATCAAACATCATTTATAATTTATCCTTAGGTATCCTTTTATCTATATTAGCTATTATATTTCACACGGATAATAACCTAAACTATAGGAAAGGAAAATATGAGGAGCGCGCTCACGGTCTCCCGCACAAAACTCAGAATCCACTTCGTCACTTCGTCATTACCAATTCTTCTTCTATAAGGCTCTGTTCCATGATAAAGCCATGAAACACTGTCTAAAGACTGTTGACATCTAGTGGAAGCCATAGGTACTGAAATCTGGGAGCTATTATAGTGGAAATTCCATAGGCTTCCACTGAAATAGAGAAAACAGACATTCCTCAGGTTTTCGCCTGCTATATCAGTTCTGTTATACTCACAGACATTATTTTAACAGTTTTAGAAACTTCAGAGTGTTTCCTATGTGGATATCCTAGTTTCTGGGCCTGCGGGCATTTGGGCATTTTACTTTGGGCACGTCAGACAGGCGAAAATTCTGTGAAATGGTACCCTAGCCCTAAGGAGTTAAACTCTGAAGAAACAATATCTTCCACAATGGATCAGGTGAGTTTGTATGCTTTTTAACAGCATAGGCATGCAGTTCTGTATAAAATGTTGTTTCAAATATGTTTTATTGTAGAGCAGAGGAAAAATGCATACAAATTTACATTTTGTTGTGAGCAATTATTTTTACGTAAATGACATGAACATACAAAACATCAGTATAATACACCTGGAGGTCCAAGTTACCACATTTAAACAAAATGGATACATCAAAATGGTGTGAAGAGAAAAGGAAAAACCTGGCAAAGTGACTGAAAAGAAACCTCCTGCACCTTGTTCTGGGGACAATAAAAGGCCACTCTACAATGCCACAGATGTCTCATGTTGAGGGAATGTGCACTTGGCATGCTGACTGCAGGAATGTCCAGCAGAGATGTTGCCAGGGAATTTAATGTTTATTTCTCTACCATAAGCCATGGTAGAGATGTCATTTTACAGAAAACATTTTATATTTTTGTTCAGTAACAATAACATTCTCAGTAACGGTTACAGAAATATTTTTTTCTTTTTACAACTGTGATGTTGTTTATCTACATTAGTTGAATGCACTGACTATGTCGCTCTGGATAAGAGCTCCTGTTGAATGACCAAACTATAAAAGTAAAAACAAACATGTTCAAAGCATGCTGGGTATTATTCTACTGACCTCCGCCCCCCAAACATCTAAACATTAGTTCGGTCTGGACCAGACCAAATCCAAACGAATTATAGACTTCTTGGCTATGTTTCACAAGTTTGAACAGCACAGTTCAGTACGGTACAGGACGGTACAGTAGAGTTGAATTCACTAGTGTACATTAGAGTAAAGTAGGGTACAATACAGAACATTATACTGGACTATTCTACTGTACTGAACGATACTTTACTTTCCTGTACTGTGCTGTACTGTGCTGTCCAAACTTGTGAAACATAGATGTCTATGTTTGGGCCAAATCAAGGCCAGACCGCACCAAAAACACACGGCTGGAAGACATTGGCATCGGTCCATGCTTAGTGGAATAATCTATCCAGCCCTGTCTAGCGTATTTTGTTTTGTTGACATTTGGAAAGTTTACCGACAAATGTCTTGTTTCCATCAGGCTTGTTATTACATGCATTTTAAAATTATATTTTTGGTACTTGCCTGTTTTGCATGTTGTTTTGGCATTAATACGTGTTACATATTTGTTTGCAAACAATGTAAAAAAAATATATATATGTAATTGAGTTAATAAAACCTCATACAAAAATGGTCTCTTTTTTGTTTTCTTGAGTAAGGCAGCTCCAAAATGAAGGAATTTCAACCTAGCTCAGTGCTTTCTGTGGTGGTGGCGCAGGTGTTCTATCGCTCAGTGTTCTGTCACTCATTGGGACACTACGTCACCGCCAAGTCTAAGGGTAGAGCTCGAAAATTCAAGCCCCTTCAAGCCCCTGCCATAGAGTTACATTAGAAGTGGCCACCCAAAAAGGCTCAAGGTCATTGACCTCAGAGATAATGACGTTAAATTACGTTATATCTATAGTAGCTTTGATTGGACTGATCATGTCAACATCATACTTTCGAAATCTTAGCTAGCAGTCATCATTATGTATCAAGTCGACAATCTACTGGCAAATCCTTTTTAATCCTTGTCATATGAAGAGAAATAATGAAGACAAATTATAGATAAAACGTATCGGTTCTCATCGGCTATTGGACATAAACATTACACAACAAGTTGGAAATCGCAAATTCAACAATGACTGGTTTGGAAGGAATAAATGGCTAACTGCAAGCATTACAAAGCAATCATTAGCCTGCTATTCAGTGGAGTGGCTGTGTGGTCCCAAGTCTAAGATTAAGGGTCTCTTTTCATAGTTTAAAATTATTAACATTCAACATTGGCCATGCTGTCAATGAAACATGATTTGTACCACGCTCAAAACAACTGTTAACTCAGAAGTGCAAAATCTGACTTTGGTGAGTTCAAGACAACTAGGAACTCGGGGAAAACAAGCTACGACTGGGAAAATACGTTTTTAACTTTCATCAACTCGGAATTGTAAATCGGGAACTCGGGCCTCTTTCTAGAGCTACGACCTGAAGATCACTGACGTCATCATGATTCAACCTTATTTTATTTATTTGAGTTCCCAGTTGTCTTGAAAGCACCCAGAGAATGCCAGACTTTGATTACAAAGTTTGATGACAAAATTTGCCCACGAAGGACCGCCGCGCCACCTTCCTGTTCAAGTGAGCACAGCACAAGGTGAGTCCAAAAGTTTATTGTATGCTGCTGCATAAATGATGTAATATGCCAGGGAGATATGTATACTGTAGCTAAGAAAGTAATACTAAGTGTATGTTGTGTAGTAAGCTGTTAGTAGCCCATGTGCCTCACCCTAATTTGGTCTATCTTCACCTCTTAATTTCGCCTACTGTTCTGACTTGGTGGTGCACATGTAGCTTATAACCTGTTTTTGAGAAATGTTATTATTGAATATTGTAAGAGCTTTCATTTTCTGCTTATATGCCCCCTTTATTTATCCTACGGTTCTGACCTGTTGTACAGGGAGAACATTGTAAGAACGGCCCATGTTCGGAAATCTGTCGCTGTACATTTCAAAAGTGCTAAACAAATTGTTATATTGACTACGTCCATCCTAGCTCGCTCATTAATGTCTTAATCGAAATTACGGATTGCCTCTTATCCACTTGTCGTCCTCTTATGCCATAGTTTGTACATCTCAATTGCCAGTATAACCCAAATTTGTTTAAGCAAGTCAGCCATATCAGTTATGTTTTTTTTAAAGGCAGTAAATGAGGCTGAATGTTTCGCTGCCAGACAAGCCTCCACTGATAGCCAGGTGTAGCAGTGGTAAGGTGTTGGGACTGCTGTTGGGATTCTGTTGTTGGGACAGCTTTATGTAGGCCCTAACAGTTTGTGGGCACCATTTGTCACCGTTACAGTGCAGTTAATGTATTGTTTAGTGTTGTGTTGTGTAGTGCCCCACCAAGATACACATGCTAAATTCACCACTGCTGATTTGAATGGTATTCATTGGTATTTCAAATAAAAATAATAAAAACTCCCGCTAGCCCATGTCTCCACCAATCCAATGCTTTTAGATTTGTGGGAAATAGGATGATTGCACACTTAAGGAGATATTATAGCGATGCACCCAATCAATCAGAGGTTTGAATACCTCCTGTGGTCACCAATCTTCACCTGTACTCTCAACAAGAACGTTGTGGTTCAAGTATACTGAACGGAAATATAAACGCAACATGTCAAGTGTTGGTCCCATGTTTCATGAGCTGAAATAAAAGATCTCAGAAATGTTCCAGACACATAAAGCTTATTTCTCCAAAATGTTGTTCACAACTTTTTTTACATCCCTGTTAGTGAGCATTTCTCCTTTGCCAAGATAATCCATCCACCTCTAAATAAAAGTTCAGTAGAAAACATCTAGTGAAGAGGTTCCAGATCTCTAAATAAAGGTTCAATAGAAAACACCTAGTGAAGAGGTTCCAGATCTCTAAATAAAGGTTCAATAGAAAACATCTAGTGAAGAGGTTCCAGATCTCTAAATAAAGGTTCAATAGAAAACATCTAGTGAAGAGGTTCCAGATCTCTAAATAAAGGTTCAATAGAAAACATCTAGTGAAGAGGTTCCAGATCTCTAAATAAAGGTTCAATAGAAAACATATATTGAAGAGGTTCCAGATCCCTAAATAAATATTCAATGCACTGGTTTACAGGACACGTTGAAGACGGTTGGTGCTCCTGATGGGTTGTATCTTATTTCATATACTTTCCCATACATAAAAATAATATATTGACATTTTATATGTTTAATTCAATTTTATTTAAATATATTCCAATGTATAATTTTTCCGTATGAGTTTATCAATTGATATATGCTATAAGGTAGAATTTAGTAGTATGTTAGCGTTTTGATTACATGTTTTACCTATGCACGCCTTTTTTCATGTTAAAAAGTACGTAGCAAGCCTCAGACAAGTAAGCCTCATAATGTTAATAAAATCACAGAAAAGCTCATCTGAACTTCAAAAATCATTTTTTTCACAATTTACATTTGCCTGAGAACTTTCTAAATGCACCAAAAATTTCTCCTGATGTGAGATTACACGAAGCGTCATCAGCCATAACTGCTCTAACCATCGAGTTTACCATCGGTGGGGAGAAAGAGAGAGCGGTTCCAGCTAATGGTGGATCACGTACAGAGATGGTGGAAGGAAGTCAAGGACCCTGAGCGCGCTTGTTTGAAATTGGAAAGTGTCGCAGTAGCTTTTGATAAAGAATAACATCAAGACGAAGCAGCTGCATTATAAGTGGGACTGTTGAGCGCTACATCCCGAGGGGTTCGTGCTGATTGTACAGAGATTATGACAGCCGGTTAAATGGCATCCCTTGAGAAAGCAAGAAGAAGATGTGTCAGGAGAAGTGCAGTATTATCATAGGGAGATGTATACTTGGAATACGGAGGAGAAATGCAGGGAAAACGAGAGACAGAGGAGGTCTAAGAGAGAGAGAGGGAA
Source organism: Hucho hucho (assembly GCA_003317085.1). NCBI lineage: Eukaryota > Metazoa > Chordata > Actinopteri > Salmoniformes > Salmonidae > Hucho > Hucho hucho. The sequence continues at coordinate 26,092 of QNTS01003321.1, read as the reverse complement.
GAAGATGGTGAGCTTGAGTCGGTTAAAAATGGCGGAAAAAAGGGAGATGGTTTGTTAAAGAAGAACGGTAGAAAGTGTAAGGAGAATGAGCTGAAGACAGGATGAGAAATGGAAGTGAATGAGGGCAAAGTATCGTAGGTCGTAGGTGTGGTGAAGTTCTCAGGCACCCGAGGCTTGAACCGAGGGTCAGGATAAAGATGAGTCTATGACAGTAGGAGTGAAGTTTTTGGAGAAAGTGGACCCTTGCCTTTTTGCTGATCCATTTGTGGTTTCAGGGTGGGTGAAAACAGAGTTGGAATCGGTGAGGGTAACCAGAAGTGGTCTTGTGATAATTGTTTCTGTTTCTGCTGGTCAGAGGGAGAAGGCGCTCGGAGTTAAACGAATGGGGGCAAGAAATGGGAATTGTTTCGCTCTCAAGAGAAGGGCGCAGTTGAAATGATTTATTACTGGGGTAGCAGTAAATGTAAAAGTTTACCAACTGAGGAGGAAGATTCCCCGCGTTTGTGAGGCTCATTGTTTGGTACGAGGCAGACAGGGTGGCGAGAGTGGTGAAACAGAAGAGTCATTGTCTGTTCTTTTGAGTTTTGATGTTGAGTCTTTGCCCGACAAAGTGATGTTAGGATATATAAGTTAACCTGTGCAAGCTTTTGTACTGAATACATTATGTTGTTACAGGTGTCAAGCTTATGGGCATGTGGCAGCAGTATGTAGGAGGGAGGTTCCTAGGTATGAGAAGTGTGCAGACGGGCATGAGACAAAGGAATGTGTAGCATTGGGGAAGGTAGTGGTATGTGTTAATTGTAGGGGTCCCCATGGGGCTGGGAATCATAAATGTCCCATGCAGAGAAATATTTATATTTTATTTATTTGTAGATTTTTTCGTGAGTGTAGTGTTAGATGGTAGGGTATTTGAAAATATTATTTAAAAAAATAAAGCAAAGTATAAAGGAGTTGAACTCCAGTCTATAAATTGCGGTTATGCAACATATTGGATGCCAAGCGCCTTTAAACCTCATCGAAGAAGTTTACCATCGGTATATCGATACTCGATTGGTCTCGTCTGTGTGTGATGACAGCATAGCAGAAGTTGGAACCAAGCAAAGAACGAGGAGCTAGCTATCTAGATTAGTCTTCCAACATAGTGGGATTTTCTACATTCAATCTCCAAAATACAGCATGAAACTGATATCAGGACCACATTATCAAAGGAATATCAAGCGAAAGTCACGAGGTATACTTCTTGTTCAGGTTGGACAGAGATGCGCTGGCCTGTTAGCTAGCCAGCCTTTCTACTGTACTGGTAGGTAGCAAAGGTTACTAGCACTTCTACCGGAGCCAGTTTGATGTTTTTGTACACCACCAACCCTGTGAACGATTAGCTACTGTTTAGGGCTTTGGTTTGATAATAACTTGCTTAACCCTGAAGTGGAACCGACAGCGTTTTAACTACTTTGCAGATATGAAACAAACAGAATCATATCAGTCTAAAATATCAAATTCCCAGTTTATGCTACAAAACCAACTTTATAAGAGGTTTTATAAATAGGTTCGATTTGACTCAGAATTCATTGACGTACAGTAAGAATGCAATTCAATGCATGATTGATATAATTCACCAATACATGTCTTGCTATTCCAAAAAACATTGATATCAGGTTGTAAATCACAGCTGGCCTGGTACATTGTTTGCTGTCTCCTTTCGGAATGCACCGTTTCAGTTTCAATGACTCAATATTTCGGACAAAAACGGACGAATGTAACTAAGGCTGGGAATGTCAATACAATCAAACTAGAAAGGGCAATGATCACAAGTCAGTCATAACGTGGCTAATAGGCTAGCGTAACTATTTATTTAACAAGTTAAAAGCACGGAGCCTCACATTAGCTAGCTGCTGGGAGGATGTCATGTCATTGGAGGAGTGGGTGAGTGACCGACTTTTAACGCCTCATATCGTTTTTCGGTGGCTACAACTAGATCCAGGTGTCATTTGGTTAGCAAGCAAGAAATGTGAATCGCTTTGCTAGCTAGCTATGCTGAACTTGAACGACTGTTATCCAGTTAGCGTATCTCTTGCGGTCGTAAATCATTCTGGCAATCTACTCCGATTTCAGAGCACCTCGTCTGTGTGCGCCAGATGCAGAATTGTTGATGAATTTACCAACACGCAACACCAGCTGAATATATTTCTTTAGAATTTTCACAAATACCTTATTCTACATCAGGAGTCGCCAACCCGTCGATCGTGGTCGACAAGTCGATATTGGAAGCGTTCCAAGTCTATCGGGAGGAGTTTTCAAAATCAGAGGAAAAAAATCGTGAATGCTTTAATTAATTATTATTTATTAATTTAATTTCAAATGCACCACACCATGTGTGTGCCCTGTGTGTAGTGATGGGGTTCGGGGGAGGGGTATATCTGGCCAATCAAATACAGTTTAACTAGCTCGGGCACTTGTAAAGCTGACGAGCTATCAAGCTAACGAAATGATAGCGGGGGCACAACGGAAAAGCAAAAAACGTATCATTTTCATGTAGAATGGGAACACGATTTTCTGTTCACGGTAGTTAAGGACAAAATTATTTGCCTGATTTGTCACCAGTCTGTAGCGCTCGCAAAAAGAGGGTAACGTGGAGCGGCACCACAACANACCAAGCAAAGAACGAGGAGCTAGCTATCTAGATTAGTCTTCCAACATAGTGGGATTTTCTACATTCAATCTCCAAAATACAGCATAAAACTGATATCAGGACAACGTTATCAAAGGAATATCAAGCGAAAGTCACGAGGTATACTTCTTGTTCAGGTTGGACAGAGATGCACTGGCCTGTTAGCTAGCCAGCCTTTCTACTGTACTGGTAGGTAGCAAAGGTTACTAGCACTTCTACCGGAGCCAGTTTGATGTTTTTGTACACCACCAACCCTGTGAACGATTAGCTACTGTTTAGGGCTTTGGTTTGATAATAACTTGCTTAACCCTGAAGTGGAACCGACAGCGTTTTAACTACTTTGCAGATATGAAACAAACAGAATCATATCAGTCTAAAATATCAAATTCCCAGTTTATGCTACAAAACCAACTTTATAAGAGGTTTTATAAATAGGTTCGATTTGACTCAGAATTCATTGACGTACAGTAAGAATGCAATTCAATGCATGATTGATATAATTCACCAATACATGTCTTGCTATTCCAAAAAACATTGATATCAGGTTGTAAATCACAGCTGGCCTGGTACATTGTTTGCTGTCTCCTTTCGGAATGCACCGTTTCAGTTTCAATGACTCAATATTTCGGACAAAAACGGACGAATGTAACTAAGGCTGGGAATGTCAATACAATCAAACTAGAAAGGGCAATGATCACAAGTCAGTCATAACGTGGCTAATAGGCTAGCGTAACTATTTATTTAACAAGTTAAAAGCACGGAGCCTCACATTAGCTAGCTGCTGGGAGGATGTCATGTCATTGGAGGAGTGGGTGAGTGACCGACTTTTAACGCCTCATATCGTTTTTCGGTGGCTACAACTAGATCCAGGTGTCATTTGGTTAGCAAGCAAGAAATGTGAATCGCTTTGCTAGCTAGCTATGCTGAACTTGAACGACTGTTATCCAGTTAGCGTATCTCTTGCGGTCGTAAATCATTCTGGCAATCTACTCCGATTTCAGAGCACCTCGTCTGTGTGCGCCAGATGCAGAATTGTTGATGAATTTACCAACACGCAACACCAGCTGAATATATTTCTTTAGAATTTTCACAAATACCTTATTCTACATCAGGAGTCGCCAACCCGTCGATCGTGGTCGACAAGTCGATATTGGAAGCGTTCCAAGTCTATCGGGAGGAGTTTTCAAAATCAGAGGAAAAAAATCGTGAATGCTTTAATTAATTATTATTTATTAATTTAATTTCAAATGCACCACACCATGTGTGTGCCCTGTGTGTAGTGATGGGGTTCGGGGGAGGGGTATATCTGGCCAATCAAATACAGTTTAACTAGCTCGGGCACTTGTAAAGCTGACGAGCTATCAAGCTAACGAAATGATAGCGGGGGCACAACGGAAAAGCAAAAAACGTATCATTTTCATGTAGAATGGGAACACGATTTTCTGTTCACGGTAGTTAAGGACAAAATTATTTGCCTGATTTGTCACCAGTCTGTAGCGCTCGCAAAAAGAGGGTAACGTGGAGCGGCACCACAACACCAATCCACCCCAAGTTCAAAGAAACCTACCCGCTAAAGAGCACGCTTCATTCAAAGAAAGCTGACGAGCCCAAGTCTGTATTGAAAGCACAGAAGTCGCTTTTTACCAAAACCGACAGCTAAAAGTAAGGCTGCAACAGAGGCATCCTTCCGTGTCATCCATCTCTTGGCTAAACGTAAGAAACCGGTCACCGATGGAGAGCTATACAAGGAGGCAATGGCCGTTGCCGCCGAGAAGTTATTCAAATAAATCAAAAACAAAGAGGAAATCAAAAATGCTATCGGAAGTGTGCCACTTGACCCAGCCAATGTGACAATAAGGATATAGTCGTTATCGGAGGACGTGAATCAACAAGTACTCAAGGATGTATCACATTGTGAGTGCTTTTCGCTGCAATTTGACGAATCCCAGGATATGACACACTGCACAGCTGATGGTGATTGTTCGCATGGCTTTTGAGGATTCAACTACTAAGGACATTTACAACGAGTTTAAACGTTATGCGCATGATAACAGCATTCCCATTCATAAGCTGGTAGCGAGATCACTACAGACCGGGCACCAGCAATGCGTGGGGTGCATTCGGGCTTCGTTGGACTGTGCCGTCGTGATCCCGATTTCTCCCGAGTTTTTGAACTATCACTGTGTGATCCATCAGCAAGCACTAAATAGTATAGTAGTGGACTTGTCTCATGTCATGACACTTGTTGTTATGACTGTTAATTCGATTCGCGCAAATGGACTTCTGCACCGATTGTTTAAATCTTTATTAGATGAGCTTGACGCCGCATATGGTGACTTGATTCTCCACGCTTGCGTAAGTTGGATGAGTCGCGGGAAAGTACTGCAGCGATTTGTTGACTTGCTGCCCGAGATCAAATCATTTCTGGAGTCACGAAATGAGGAGTATGAGGAACTGTCTGATGATGCATGGCTGCTAGACTGGGGTTTCCTCACGGACATAACGGAAAAACTGAACGAGCTCAACTATGAGCTTCAGGGAAAAGACAGACGTGGCGCCCATGATCAGCGCTGTCAATGCCTTTAAGGCCAAGGTGGGTGTGTGGGCCTCTCAGCTGAGGAATGGAAGGCAGGTGCACTTCCCAAACCTGGAGAAAATGTCGCAAAACATCGGAAACAAAGAGGCTTTTATCCTGCAAGAATTCTGTGCCCACCCGGAGAAACTGGCATCCGAATTCAACAGGCGTTTTCAGGACTTCAATGACATAGGAGAGGTTGTTGCATTTATCTCAAACCCTTTCCTCCCCATTGAGATTGAGGAGGTGTCTGCCAAATTCAAGTATTTGCTTAATAACCAATCGGAGTTGACATGGAGATAATTGAATTGCAAAAGGACATCGAGTTGAAAGCAAGATCAAGAGACAGTAACTCTTGGGGTCTTGTAAACACTGACAAGTTTCCCCTCCTTTCATCCTGCGCTCTTAAGGTGAAGGCCTACTTTGGAACAACAGATCTCTGTGAGATGGCCTTTTCACAGATGAAAATAATCAAGTCAATGAACAGGTCTGGTCTAACTAATAGACATCTCACACAGTGTCTGACTTGCTGTGTAAAACTATGAGCCAGACTACAGAGCACTTGCTGATAGTGTGCCATCACATTGAATGTGTGTGTGTGTGGGGAGGAGGGGATCTCATCCACAGCCATCAGTGAGCGAGTATTGCCAGTTTGAAATCTGTTGTAGGCTCTATTGTTTACAAAAGGATATGATCTGTGTTGTATGTTGTTTTAAAAAGGTGAAGTGAAACGGTACTGTACATGATTGGCTTAGGCCTGTAATTGGCTGATTTAATGAGGTAATGAATGGTAGTAGGGCTGTGAGTTGTGTGAAAATATTTTTTAACAATTGAATGATGTGACTGTTGTCCTAATATTTTGAATGCTAGTTGCACTTGAGTATTGTCATTTTGAATGGTCTTGAAATATGATGTTTAAAAAGGGAAAGTGAAACAGTACTGTACATGATTGGCTTAGACCTGTGATTGACTGATTATTGAGGTTATATATGAATGGTGAATGAGTAATAGGCCTGTAATTGACTGATTATTGAGGTTATATATGAATGGTGAATGAGTAATAGGCCTGTAATTGACTGATTATTGAGGTTATATATGAATGGTGAATGAGTAATAGGCCTGTAATTGACTGATTATTGAGGTTATATATGAATGGTGAATGAGTAATAGGCCTGTAATTGACTGATTATTGAGGTTATATATGAATGGTGAATGA
>QNTS01003321.1:6568-18458 GCA_003317085.1 Hucho hucho | reverse complement strand
TGCAAATGAGGTAAGATAAGGAACATAAGGCAAGAAATAGGCCATGGTGGCGAAGTAATTACAGTATAGCAATTTAACACTGGAATGGTAAATGTGCAGTAGATGAATGTGCAAAGTAAAAATACTGGGGTGCAAAGGAGCAAGATAAATAAATGACTACGGTAGGGGATGAGGTAGTTGGTTGGGCTATGTACAGGTGCAGTGATCTGTGAGCTGCTCTGACAGCTGGTGCTTAAAACTAGTGAGGGAGATAAGTGTCTCCAGTTTCAATGATTTTTGTAGTTCGTTCAAGTCATTGGCAGCAGAGAACTGGAAGGAAAGGTGGCCAAAAGAGGAATTGGCTTTGGGGGTGACCAGTGAGATATACCTGCTGGAGCGAGTGCTACGGGTGGGTTCTGCTATGGTTACCAGTGGGCTGAGATAAGGATCTTCTCTATGTTTGCCGGGTTGTGTCCAGTCCGGGGGATGCTTTCACATCTCTGGGAGGAAGGACGTCAACGTTGCACAGCAGCTGAAACCTGGTTCCATCTGAGTGAAATCTCCTTGGCCACAACAACACCAGGCTCCAGACAATTAAAGCTGTAAAGGTCGAAAGCAGACTAAAATAGACAAGACATTCAAACCTTGCATACCAGAAATAACATTAATTGACCACCAAGTCCAAGCTGTAAGCTCAAAGACAAAATACCTGAAGTGTTGCTTGTTCACCCTTGATCATCTCCTTGTACTGATGGCAGAGAGCAGGTTTATGCTGAAAGACAAATTCCAGAAAAAAGGTGCTGAAACATCAATGAATTAATATCTTCTAGATTTTTATTTCCTGTTAACCGCTACAGCTGTACTAAAACGTCCTGTACACACTTAACCTGCTTCCAGTCCAACAATGGCAGTGCAAACACAAGATTACTAGCTTGATTTAGCTTCATAATTACCAGCTGGCTAGATGTAAGTGGTATTCATCTAGCTGGCCAGCTAGTTGAACATTGAAAAAATAAACGACCTTAATCTATAATCCAATAGCTAACTATTTATCTATAATTTCATTGTGGCTCGCTAACTAACCAATTTAGCATGTGTCCCTAATAACTTAAAATGGGGTTTGACTAGCTTGCTAATCGATTAGCATCCGCAACCACAGTGGCTATTTTCGGTAGCTAGCTAGGTGAACATGAAAAATATTATCATAATGTCATGCGTGGCTTAGCACATCAGCGATCAACATTAACAGCAGAATGCAACTGGTCAGCTCAGCTAGCTAGCTAGCTAGCTGGCTATAACAGTATCTGTATACAACTGTCTGTCTAGCTAGTTATATAGCTAACAATAAAAAAAAAAAACTGTTTTGATACAGTTGAGGCAATAACGCATGTACATGTATGTATCTATCTTAGAATTAGAACTGTAGAGACTTACCGGTGTATGGATAATGATGATTCACGGCAGTCTGAAACACTTTCAAAATAATCCTTCCCACTGGGCTTCAACCAGTCCAGACTGCTTTAGCCACAAAAGACAGAGCTGTGTCGATACCAGCAGCTGTATTCAGGACACCACTGGTATTGAAAGCTGTAGCTACATGATGCATGTTGTCCATGATGAAAATATGAGTAAATCCAATGGATCTTTCAAGTATCTGCGGTAGCAGAGAGCAGGAGGTGCCATTTGACAGAGAAGCTTTCCACCCTATTAAGCGCCATCAACAGCTCGATTTAACAAGTCTGGTTGTGCTCTAGACTTCCCTTCTCTCAGCGTGACCAGGGCAGCCGCAGTCTAAACACAAAGTAACCCTTTTAGGCCCCACTTCTTCCACCCACCCCAATGCCCACACTAGTGCCAACAACACTCAACAGAGAAGACTGAAACTACATCAGACATCTGCCTCCCCTGGTATATCTGAAACCGGGGAACATGTATCCCAAACCCTGCTCTCCCACTGCCTGGGTTCCTCTGTGAAGATCCGCAAGTAGGGACCCCATGTCCGCCGTAATTGAAATGGCTCCCTTCCACAGATCTCCCTATATGATGTCATCTTAGTTCCTAGGTATTAATCAAACTAAGGCAAAACACAATAGATGTAAACCACCATGTCATCTTGACATGCATAGCCTTTTCATGTCATTTTATGACTATACCAACATGAATATTTAAATTTAAAGATGCCTGAATATTCCTAAACTAATTTAACACTCAAAGTAAAAAGAAACCAAATCTTAGGGTGAAATGACAGATGCAATCGTTAATGTGTTCTAATCTTTCATTTTCATTACAGGCCATTGACTTCATTGCTGTTGTTGCCACGTGAGCAGGACAATATGAGTGGAGAGAGGGAAACGTTGATGGATGAAATCGAACAGAGTTTATACACTTTAACCAAGGACAATTTACACTGCCTGTGTGAACACAGTGGAATAGGTGGCAAGGATGGCGCCGATGTTCAAGGAAAGAATCACCATCACTCATTGTGCCGAAAAATCCTGGAGGAACTTGGGGAAAATGCAGATTCAATGGAATCGGAAGAGCAGGGAATGTCTTGGTTACTCCAACTGAAAGAGGACATCAGAAAGATACAGGAAGATGGTAGTGGTGCAACTTTGAGTCCCAGCCAATCTGTTGATGATGATGCTGATGCTGTAGACTGTGATGATGCTGTAGACTGTGATGAAGAAGGGAACCAGAAGGACATGAATTGGTTACCTAGCAAAAGGCTGGAGGGGGAACCCATGAGTCCCAGCCAATCCTTTGATGACGACGCTGCTGACTGCGATGAAGAATTGGATGAGGAGGACAGGGATTGGTTGCTAAGCAAAGGGCTGAAGGCGGAACCAGCTCCAAAGAGACACACACCAGAGCAGAGGGAGAAGAGAGTGAGTTGTTCCCCCTCTCTGTCCTCTCCTGGTAATGCCTTACCGCTGGGTCTGAAGAGGGTGTCTGTGCGGCTGGTCGACTGCAGGAAAACACCAGGGTTGAGAGGAACTGCTGGAGGAGGAGACAACGAGGAGGAGGAAGGAGATGTGATTCATCAAAGTAAGTGCTGCAGGATACCTTTTGTTTTGGTTCTAAGTACCATTGTGAAGTTTAGTTGTTGTTGTCTAACATTACAGTCGAGGGGCCTCTGATATCAACGTTTGTAAGTTGCATCAACACCTTTTTTCATTGTAGAATCATTAAACATAGAAGAGAGCAACATGTTGCCAATGGTTTTGATACAATTAACGTATAACCGTGTATCTGACAGTTGTGGCAGAAGACTGAGCTCATTAGAATAATACCCAGTATACTTTGAACGTGTTTGTTTTTACTTTTACATTTTGGTCATTCAGCAGGAGCTCTTATCCAGAGCGACATAGTCAGTGCATTCAACTAATGTAGATAAACAACATCACAGTTGTAACAAGAAAAAATATATCTGTAACCGTTACTGAGAATGTTATTAAATACTGAACAAAAATATAAAATGCAACAGGCCCAGCCAATCAGAGTTCGTTTTTCCCCATAAAGGGCTTTATTACAGACAGAAATACTCAGTTTCATCAGCTGTCTGGGTGGCTAGTCTCAGACAATCCTGCAGGTGAAGAAGCCGGATGTGGAGGGCCTTGTCTGGCATTGTTACACATGATCTGTGGTTGTGAGGCCGGTTGGACATACTGCCAAATTCTGTAAAACGACTGCCTAGGCCAGCATCCCGGAGTCGCCTCTTCACTGGTGACGTTGAGACTGGTGTTTTGCGGGTACTATTTAATAAGGCTGCCAGTTGAGGACTTGTGAGGCGTCTGTTTCTCAAACTAGACACTCTAATGTACTTGTCCTCTTGCTCAGTTGTGCACTGGGGCCTCCCACTCCTCTTTCTATTCTGGTTAGAGACAGTTTGCGCTTTTCTGTGAAGGGAGTAGTACACAGCGTTGTACGAGATCTTCAATTTCTTGGCAATTTCTCGCATGGAATAGCCTTAATTTCTCAGAACAAGAATAGACTGATGAGTTATTTGCTTCTGGCCATTTTGAGCCTGTATTGAACCCACAAATGCTGATGCTCCAGATACTCAACTAGCCTAAAGAAGGCCAGTTTTATTGCTTCTTTAATTAGAACAACAGTTTTCAGCTGTGCTAACATAATCGCAACGGGTTTTCTAATGATCAATTAGTCTTTTAAAATGATAAACTTGGATTAGCTAACACAACGTGCCATTGGAACACAGGAGTGATGGTTGCTGATAATGGGCCTTTGTACGCCTATGTAGATATTCCATAAAAACCTGCAGTTTCCAGCTTCAATAGTCATTTACAACATTAACAATGTATACACAAAATTTCTGATCAATTTGATGTTATTTTAAAGGACAAAAAATTTGCTTTTCTTTCAAAAACAAGGACATTTCTAAGTGACACTAAACTTTTGAATGGTGGTGTATAAGTCAAGCAAACGTTCAACAACAGCCCTTTCACTAAGAATCCTGTTGTCTGCTGTCGTCTACTTTTACCTGACACCCACTTGAAACACAAAGGTCTGAGTCCAGATGTTTTTATCGGGTGAAGACTAAACATAAAAAGTGCTTGACCTTGTATATTATTATGAGATGTATCCTTTATTCCAGTTTTATGAGTCCTTTCATCATTTTTTTATAATAATTATGATTTGTAAAGCACATTTCCCACGCTCAATGCACATACATAAAAAAATATATAGAGTACCAGTCAAAAGTTTTAGAACACCTACTCATTCAAGGGTTTTCTTTATTTTTACTGTTTACTACATTGTAGAATAATAGTGAAGACATCAAAACTATGAAATAACACACATGGAATCATGTAGTAACCTAAATATGTTAAAAAAATATTGATGACAGCTTTGCACACTTGACATTCTCTCAACCAGCTTCATGAGGTAGTCACCTGGAATTCATTTCAATTAACAGGTGTGCCTTGTTAAAAGTGAATTTGTGGTCTTATATTCTTTCTTAGTGCGTTTGTGCCAATCAGTTGTGTTGTGACAACGTAGGGGTGGTATACAGAAGATAGCCCTATTTGGTAAAAGACCAAGTCCATATTATGACTGTGCCAATCAGTTGTGTTGTGACAAGGTAGGGTTGGTATACAGAAGATAGCCCTATTTGGTAAAAGACCAAGTCCATATTATGACAACAACAGCTCAAATAGGCAAAGAGAAACGACAGTCCATCATTACTTTGACAATTTCAAGAACTTTAAAAGTTTATTCTAGTGCAGTCGCAAAAACCATCAAGCACTATGATGAAACTGTAGGTGAACGGATGATCTCTGAATGTGTGGTAGCCACCGTGAAGCATAGAGGAGGAGCTGTCATGGTATGGTGGTGCTTTGGTGACACTGTTGGTGATTTTCTGGCACACTTAACCAGCATGGCTACCACAGCATTCTGCAGCGATACGCCATCCCATCTGGTTTGCGCTTAGTGGAACCATCATTTGTTTTTCAGCAGGACAATGATCCAAAACACACCTTCAGGCTATTTGACACAGGAGAGTGATGGAGTGCTGCATCAGACAACCTGGCCTCCACAATCCCCCGACCTCAACCCCTTTGAGATGGTTTGGGATGAGTTGGACCGCAGAGTGAAGGAAAAGCAGCCAACAAGTGCTAATCGAATGTGGGAACTCATTCAAGACTGTTGGAAAAGCATTCCTCGTGAAGCTGGTTGAGTGTGCAAAGCTGTCATTAAGGCAAAGTGTGGCTACTTTGAAGAATCTAAAATTACACTTTTTTGGCTACTACATGATTCCATATGTGTTCATAAATTTGATTTTTGCACTATTATTCTACAATATAGAAAATAGTAAAAAATAAAGGAAACCTTTGAATGAGTAGGTGTGTCCAAGCTTTTGACTGGTATCGTGTATATATATATTTTGCTATTTAAACGTTATCCAAAATTCCATGAACTATACTTCTCAAGGAATGGTTTAGCATGAAGAAGATTTTTTTTAAGTTGCTAAGTTACAGTGCAGTCTAGGGAATTATATTATCAGATGAATGGATATGACAATACCTCAATATGATGTAACTTCTCTAGGACAAACTGTACTCAGTGTTTGATTGTTTTGTCTCTTTCACACAGGAAAAAGACGTGCCTATCGTGGATCATCTGGGGAGCCTCAACAACAACAACATTATGATGCTGATGACCCAGACTGGAGTCTCCCCAAATCAAAACATGTCAACAAACAACCGCTGAGACGTACAGGGAAGAAACCTCACTACTGCTGCACTCAGTGTGGGAAGAGTTTCGCTGGTCTAGCCCAACTTAAAATGCACCAGAGAATCCATACAGGAGAGAAACCTTACCGCTGCTTACAGTGTGGAAAAAGTTTCAGTCTAAAAGGTAATCTTAAAATGCACCAGAAAACACATACAGGGGAAAAAGTTCACCACTGCTCTGACTGCGGGAAAAGTTTTGCACAAAACTCCACTTTAAAAGCACACGAGCAAACACACAAGCCTGCCGCAGAGAGGCCTTACCAATGCTCCTTTTGCGAGAAGAGGTTTTGCATTTTGGCAACCTTTAATTTCCATATGAAAATGCACACCGAAGAGAAACCGTTCCAATGTTCTGACTGCGGGATGCGGTTCATTCATTTCAGTTTACTGAAAGCACACGAACATAAACACAAGCCCTCCGCCGAAAGGCCCTTCCACTGCTCTGAATGCGGGGCGTGTTTTACTACAAAAGGTAATCTTAAATTTCACCAGCTGACGCACAACCGGGGAGAGAGACCTTACCGCTGCTCTGAGTGTGGGAACTGTTTCTCTCATCCGGTGTATCTGAAGAATCACCAGAAAAGAGTGTCATTTCTCTTCAGACAACAGACGCTGGACACACCTTTCTGGAAGTTGGTAGGACTGCTGAAGTCTTAAGTGTACTTCTATGTGGCTCCTCACTTTGGCATGTTGACGAGGCTGACGCCGTCGTCGAAGTATAAGGCGGCGGCAAATTATTGTGTGGTCGCACACGTATGACCTCTCTACGGAATACAGACGTTAGTGACACCCAGGAGGTTTTCTCTGTCTCGTACTCTGGTGAATCACCAGCGAACGCACACTGGGGAGAAACCTTACCACTGCTCTATTTGCGGGAAGAGCTTCAGTCGGTCACAAAACCTGTCTGCACACAAGAGAACTCATACTGGAGAGAAGCCTCACACTTGTGATCAGTGTGGGAAGAGGTTTTCCCGAACCGACGCATTGGCTGTTCACAAACGCACCCACACCGGAGAGAAGCCTTACAGCTGTTATATATGCGGGGAACGGTTCACCTATTTAGTAGCCATGTTGAAACATAAGAAAGGACATGGAAATCCTGCCGATGCACTCTGTGCTGAACAGCCTTAGAATGATCTAAGCTCTATGAATAGAATTTATTGTCCATTGTTTAACTTTTAGACTAAAGTGATTTGTCCTTTTGCTTACAATCTAGAGAGAGAGAGAGAGAGAGGCAAGCACACAGGGTGGCAGGTAGCCTAGCGGTTAGAGCGTAGGGCCTGTAACCGAAAAGTCAATTGTTCTAATCCCCGAGCCGACAAGGCGAAAAATCTGTTGATGTGCCATTGAGCTAGGCACCTAACCCTAATTGCTCCTGGGTCGCCGTTGATAATGGCTGACCCTGGCCGCGACTCCACTCTCCGATGGTGTCTCAGGGGAAGTTGGGATATGCAAAAAACACATGACCAATTCACACGTGTGTATATTTCACACATGTACAAGTGTGTCTTATAAGGACAATATGAACACCAAATTATTGTTATTATTGTTACAAACACACATGCACACATGCAGACACACACTCATGGGTTGGGAGCAGAGGGTCCGCAGCTTTGTATTTGAGAGTGGTTACTTAGGGTTACATTTCCTCAGCCCCGTCCCACAGCTGCCGTTGGACTGAAACACAAAGTCAGGATTGTGGCTTTAAACTGCCTGAAATTACAGGGTTGTGTACATACATACAGTATCTGACAGGGAGACCTAACCTCTGCTCTCCTAGCCCTGGGGTGGAGTTTCCCCATAGCTACAGATCTATATAGGATCAGCTTCTTCTCCACAAATCCTAGCCTTAAAGCCCCTGTCAGTCTTTGTAATTTTACACTATGAGGTCGAAATAACACTCTGAAATTGTGAAAATTATGATAATGACGATTTTGTGTAAGTGCATGCGTTTTTGGGCAGAACTACCTTCTGGAACATGTGAACTTTCATGCGCCTTAATAACAAACTTGTATTCCATCCATAAATATGAATACAATTGTTAAATTACGAGCCTAGTTGGTTTAACCACGGAAAAAGACAGGAACCTTCCCGGTAGTCATGATTGGCTGAGATAATGGATGGGCTGGACATGCCGGGAGATGAGTTTGGATTGGTCTGCCATGTAGCATGCTTCTGTCCATAACGTGAGCTGTTCAGTATGTGTTGATAGTCCTTACTACCGTGCCACTTTCGAAAGATATAACGTTAGCCATCGAGAACTACAAAAGTTTTGCTACTTTTCTCAAAGTAGTCTGCCGTGAAGCGTTCATCTATGTATACGGGTAAGAGTCTAGCTCAATTTTCAGATACAAGTTTCTAATTTTGTCAGAAAGTCGCTTTATTGCAAAGTTAAAGCGTACCGTTAGTTAGCTAGTGAACGTTAGCTTGCTGGCTCTCTAGCTAACGTTACGTGTATGATCTGTGTAGTAACATTATTCGAATCAGAAAACCATTTGCATTGCTAGGTATAGCCTAATGTTAGCTAGCTAGCTAACATTGAACCTAGTTCGTTAGCTTTAGCTACCTGCAGATTCATACTACACATAGCTACATGTCTGAACAAAAGACTCCAGTTCGTCCGGATTATTACTAGACCCATCAAATTAGCCAGGTGTGTCTTGGGGTGATTATGGCCATCTATTGTATTTCATAAACACGTGTACATGTCTAGACAATAGTGACTCATCCACTTAGCTAGATGTGTCTGGGGGGTGGTTATAGCATTTATTTCACATAACTCATCAATTTAAATAAATGTTTCGGGTAAGCGTCATCTAACAATAAAACATATTTTATAAATATTTTATTATCTGGACACTTTCTGTTTTTGATATTGCTACTATGCAAATAACCATTTCACTGTACTGTTTACACCTGCTGTATTCTGTTTATGTGACAAATAAACTTTAATTTGATATAGTGTGTGTTTACGACATGGCCCACCCATCCTTTATAAAGAGCAGACAGTGCCACCTACAAGAACAGAAACAGATTAACTGACAAAAGCATTTCCAACACACTCACATTGATTGTGTTGTATACAGAAAAAAATATGCTTTTGTCAGTTAAAATATGCATATATATTAAAACGTCTTGCATATCTTAATTTATTTCCACAATTAGCAAATAATATGCGTAATAAAGTTGGCAGTTCATAGGAAGGATTGTTACCTATAACAGTGTAAGGAACCCAATGTTATTTTGTCTTTCTTAACTACGTCTTTGTTGATTGTAGTTGTGTTATCCTGATCTGATGGTAGTACGAGTGATGTCCAATGTGATGGTGGATGCTGCTACTCTCATAGCTACAGTAATATTGGTTGACACTTCAAATGTTGCATTGATATCGACTGTATGCAGATGTGACCTGTATTTACTGTTTGTCTGATGTTCTCCTTCATTAACAAAGATCTTCAGTTAGTTTCAGAATGGGTGGCGAGGAATAAGTTAGCTTTTAGTTTTTGAGATACTTAGGACTATGTATTTGGGACAAATCATTCACTAAACCTCAACTAAATCTTGTAATAAATAATGTGGAAGTTGAGTAAGTTGAGGTGACTAAACTGCTTGCAGTGACCCTGGATTGTAAACTGTCATTGTCAAAACATAATGATACAACAGTAGCTAAGATGGGGAGAAGTCTGTCCATAATAATGCGCTGCTCTTCCTTCTTAACAGCACTATCAACAAGTCAGGTCCTACAGGCTCTAGTTTTGTCGCAACTGGACTACTGTTCAGTCGTGTAGTCAGGTGCCAAAAAGAGGGACTGCGGAAAATTGCAATTGGCTCAGAACAGGGCAACACGGCTGGCCCTTGGATGTACCCAGAGAGCAAACATGAATAATATGCATGTCAACCTCTCCTGGCTAAAAGTGGAGGAGAGATTGACTTCATCACTACTTGTATTTGTGAGAGGTATTGACATGTTGAAAGCGCCTAGCTGTCTGTTTAAACAACTAGCACACAGACACCCATACATACCCCACAAGACATGCCACCAGAGGTCTCTTCACAGTCCCCAAGTCCAGCACAGAATATGGGAGGCACACAGTACTATATAGAGCCATGACTACATGGAACTCTGTTCCACATCAGGTAACTGATGCAAGCAGTAGAATCAGATTTAAAAACAGATGAAAATACACCTTATGGGGCTCCCGAGTGGCTCAGCGGTCTAAGGCACTGCATCTCAGTGCTAGAGGCGTCACTACAGATCCTGGTTCGATTCCAGGCTCTATCACAACTGGCCGTGATTGGGAGTCCTATAGGGCGGCGCACAATTGGCCCAGCGTCGTCCGGGTTAGGGTTTTGCCGGGGTAGGCCGTCATTGTAAATTATAATTTGTTCTTAACTGACTCGCCTAGTTAAATAAAGGTTAAGTAAGGAACAGCAGGGACTGTGAAGCAACACAAAAAGGCACAGACACATGCATACACACACATGATAACAGATTTTGTGTCAGAGATATGTGGTAGTGGAGTAGGGGTCTGAGGGCACACACTTAGTGTGTTGTGAAATCTGTTATGAATGTATTGTAACGTTTTTAAAATTGTATAACTGCCTTAATTTTGACGGACCCCAGGAAGAGTAGCTGCTGCCTTTGATCCATAATAAATACAAATACAAAATAAACGTCTGGGGGTAAGGCTCGAAATTGACATACATATTTAGCCAGTGTCAGATTTTTACACACTAGAGTCATTATTTCCAATGGCAATCTACCAACATTACCTTGACAAAGAAGCAGCTTAAATGCCGAGGCTGGCTGAACTACAATAAATGTAAGACTAAGCAAGAACAAACTTGCAGTCTTTGCATCCATAGCTCAGTATGATAATTTGAGAGTGGTTACATTTCTCCAGCCTCATCCCTCAGCTGTTTACCCAAAAAACTGACTGCTTTGTCGGGGTTACCACTTTCGCTGTTGGAATCCCAGATTGCTCCATTCATTAAAGTACAATATTTTATGGTATTAAAAAGCTTTTTGCTGAGTAATAAGTCCACAGTCACAAAGGAAGTGTATGTAGGCCTACATTTTAATCAATGCTCAACATTTCACCATGAAAATCATATTTTATGAAACACAGGAAAATGGTAAGACTTTGATCTTCAATACTTTGGTCTTTTTTATTCAGCAACTTCTTTTCCCTGGAAGAAGAAAGAATATAATATAATGAATCAGTAATAACAATGAACATGATAAATATATGGATAGACTTGGATAGAATATAATGGATCAGTAATAATAATGAACATGATAAATATATGGATAGACTTGGATAGAATATAATGGATCAGTAATAATAATGAACATGATAAATATATGGATAGACTTGGATAGAATATAATGGATCAGTAATAATAATGAACATGATAAATATATGGATAGACTTGGATAGAATATAATGGATCAGTAATAATAATGAACATGATAAATATATGGATAGACTTGGATAGAATATAATGGATCAGTAATAATAATGAACATGATAAATATATGGATAGACTTGGATAGAATATAATGGATCAGTAATAATAATGAACATGATAAATATATGGATAGACTTGGATAGAATATAATGGATCAGTAATAATAATGAACATGATAAATATATGGA
>QNTS01003320.1:89076-103799 GCA_003317085.1 Hucho hucho | reverse complement strand
ACTGTATGAACTGTGGGGGAGATATACTGTAGATATAGAGACAGTAGACTGTATGAACTGTGGGGGAGATATACTGTAGATATAGAGACAGTAGACTGTATGAAGCGTGGGGGATATACTGTAGATATAGAGACAGTAGACTGTATGAAGCGTGGGGGATATACTGTAGATATAGAGACAGTAGACTGTATGAACTGTGGGGGAGATATACTGTAGATATAGAGACAGTAGACTGTATGAACTGTGGGGGAGATATACTGTAGATATAGAGACAGTAGACTGTATGAACTGTGGGGGAGATATACTGTAGATATAGAGACAGTAGACTGTATGAAATGTGGGAGAAATACGCAGATAAATTTACTCACATGTACAAACTTCTGCGTCAACTTTCTCTTTGGAGTCAATGCAGGGTTACTGTAAAATTCACTTTATGAATGATTGATTGGTTGATGTGTTTCTCCAGGAGAAACTGTTAGATCTTGAGAGCGACCTGGAGGAGATGCAGGACAATGAACAGAGATGGGTCAGCAAGCACAAGAGAGCCATCGAACAGGTCTGTCTGTCTGTCTGTCTGTCTGTCTACACTTGAGCTCTCACCCCTGACCCAAACACTCCTTACTGTTGTGATGTGCTCGCTTTCAATAACCCACAAATCACTTTCACACAAATATCTACTTGCTCCATACTTCCTTGAATGATCCATGGACAGAACAAATTCAAATCCTGAAGTCCATCCACAGAGAAAGACAAGGGTGTTTGAAGGTGTGTTGTAGTACCTTAAAAGGTCTCCTTTAACAGATGTCTCCTTGGGGTTGGGAAGATTCCAAGGCCCTCAATTGGAGGAGTGGATTTACTGCATGTGATTGTAAATCCAAAAAGACATTCTTAATAAAGGCCTGTTTGGGATGTTTGTTGTGTTCTTCACAGACGGAACAGCTCCAGCTGAAGTTGATCCAGCAGAAAGATGTGAATGAGCAGCTGGACAATGAGAAAAGCATCCTGGAGAGACAGGTACTGTACAGTACACTAACTACCGCTGGGTTTTCACTATGGAACAGTTTTAACTTCTTAGGGAGCGGTGGGGCGCTACTCCCGACACTACCCGGTGAAATGCAAGGCGCCAAATTCAAAATCCAAAAGTTGAATTATTAAACATGCATCAATATACAAGTGTTGCATAGTCATCAAAAGCTCTGCTTCTTGGCAATATCACAGCGTTGTCAGATTTCAAAAAGGCTTTACGGCGAAAGCACTACATTTGATTGTTTGAGGGTAGCACCTTCAATATTTTTCCATTACCATAAATTCATAAGCCATCACGGTTCACACAACACATTTCACAGCGAAAACAAATCAATTACCTTTTTAAGAACTTCTGCTGAGGGCTTCCCAAGTGTCCAACGAAGACAATCCATGGTTCTTTTGTTAGAAAAAGTAATGTATTATATCCATAAATCTTCGTTTGGTTGGTGCATTATGATAAAGAAAATACAGCGTCCACTCGCCCATTGAAACGTGAAGAGAACTCGTTCAACCTATACCTATACACTTGTCCAAGAACAATCAAACATAATTGTAAATGTATCCTTAGGAACACTTTTATGTATAAATAGTATAATATTTCAACCGGAATATAAACTGGGCGATAAGAAAGGAATAAACCACAGAGCGCGCCAGCCGGGAATGCGCCTTTTCCTCTATTGACATTCTGTGTGACCACTTCCTAATTCTTCTTCTTCTGCCATATAAAGCATCTAAACAGAATCAAAACACTTTCTCGAGACTGTTGACATCCAGAGGAAGCAATAGGTACTGCATTCATATGCCCTTATTCATATGCCCTTATACAGAAATCCCAAAGTGTGTCAAAATCACTTTTTTCAGGACAGAAGTTCCTCTGATTTTCGCCTGCCATATCCGTTCTGTTATACTCACAGACAAAATGTTAACACTTTTAGAAACTTCAGAGTGTTTCCTATCCAATGGTACTACATATGTGCATATCCTATTTTCTGGGCCTGAATGGGAGGCATTTTACTTTGGGCACGCCAGGCTCTCCAAAACCGTCACCTCGTGCGCTGCTCCCAAAGAAGTTAACCTACAGGCTTTTCATGACATTCTGTGATGTGTCTATGTGATATTGTGTAACACCCCCCCCCCCCCGTTCTTCAACATTGTCCTTTCATCATGAACATACAAATGCTATAAAGACATGAAACCGTGTCATCCATGTATACATTGAAAGGTGTAGTATGTACGGGTGAAAGTGTTGTGCGTTTGTGTCTTGCGGAGCCACGACTGAGCTGAAGGAAAAACTCTATGTGTCGTATATCCAGCTACGTGACCTGCGTGTGGAGGTGGAGGATCTCCAACACACCAGAGTTCATGAGGACGTGATCACTAAGACGGAGAGCCGGGCCAAGGAGCTGGAGAACGCTCTGAGGGTGGAGGAGAGGAACAAGGTGGTGATGAACAACACCATCAGTAAACTGGAGAGGAAGATCAACGAACTGTCTGACCAGCTGGAGGAGGAACATAAGATGGCCAAGGAGCAGAAGGACCTGGTAGGACAGTTGCACTAACACCACCACCCTACTTGTGAAATGGTTCACTCTACTTAGGGGGGTAGTAAAGAGACTTGTGAAATGGTTCACTCTACTTGGGGGGGTAGTAAAGAGACTTGTGAAATGGTTCACTCTACTTGGGGGGGGCAGTAAAGAGACTTGTGAAATGGTTCACTCTACTTAAGGGTAGTAAAGAGACTTGTGAAATGGTTACCATTGTGTGCGGGAGTGTATTGTGATTGACCACATTGGGAACACTTTACTTAAAGCCTTTAGGTATAATGCAGTATTATGCTAATTATAATGCATGAGAAGACGTGTCGTAGGCGTGTATGAGCCCCTCATAATATTAACATCTGATAATGATCCTGACCTATGACCCCTCATCAGATGTCCCAGAGGATGCGTTCCCTGAAGCGTCAGGTGAACGAGGCAGAGGAGGGGGCTAGTCGTAGAGAGGCTCAGTACCGCCACACCCTGAGAGAACTGACAGAGGAGAGAGAGACCTCCGCTAGACTACAGAAACAGCTCCTGGACCAGCACCTCCAACTCAAGTACCTGGTTTATAAATTAATGTTCAATGAAAGACAGAGAGACGGAGAGGCAGAGAGAGAGAGAGATAGAGACAGACAGACAGAGAGAGGGGCAGAGAGAGTGGGGCAGAGAGAGAGAGAGAGAGAGGGGCAGAGAGAGAGAGGGGCAGAGAGAGAGAGAGAGAGAGGCAGACAGACAGATAGAGATCTGAAAGGATTGATATGTATAATATACTGTTAGAAGTGCAGGACACAGTAACGCTGTCCTTTGCCTTGTAGACGTAAGGAGTCCACCATGACGATGAGACAGACTCTGGAGGATCTACGTCTGGATCTCAGTGTGGATGAGGAGGACCAGACCCCCCCACTGCCCACAGCCTCCAAGGCCTGAGACACCCTTGCTGGGACAGTATTACAGCATAGCACCCCCTCGATGGACCAGCCGTACTAGCTTTACTCATAACAACGCCTTTGGCCTAGATTCAATCCGGACTGCGGAAGATCCACATCATACTCGCTGTTGACATTCATAGCTCATTTCCCATTGAGTTGGCGTATGCAGCGTTCAGCGTGAATGTGGTCCCTGCGAATGCGGGAACATTGCCTTTAAAACGCGCATAGTGGACACAAAATGGGATGGGGATTGAATCTAGGCCATCATTGATGAAGGCACCAGCCAAACCATTAATACAGGACCTGCAGGGAACACACTACAGCGTGGCCTATACTGTCAGCCAATCAAATCAGTAACCACACGTTTGATTTTCGGGTTTCAAACTTAATGTAGCGTCTGATTTTTATTTTTTAAACATCATAAAACAAAATGTTCTGCAGTATTGAAAATGTAAACCAGTATGTCTTTACTTCTTGAGTTCCCAAACTCGGTCCTTGGGACCCCAAGGAGTGTGCACGTCCTAACACTACACAGCTGGTTCAAATGATCAAAAGCTTGATGATGGACTGTGTATTATTGCGAGGGCACACCCCTTTGGGGTCCCGAGGTTCGAGTTCAGGAAACGCTGCCATAAGGGGTGATGGTTAGCTATTGTATTTGGGTAAACTCCTCTTGGACAAGATCTTTACAATGTAAGTAAGTTAAAGTCCTATGGGCTTGTATTTTTTTCCTGATTCATTACTAGTGCCTTAACAGAGATAATCGATTGAAAAAACAAAAACAATAATTGTATCAAATGCGATTAACAAAAAAAAATAGACGTAGGATTTGGGGTTTATGTAATTTTAGGGATTTGGGCAATATTGTCTGCAAATTAACAAAGCAAATCTGTTGCAAAACGTAGTTTAATAGTTTGTTAGAAGTATTATACATTCATTTCCACTTATCTTATATCTACATGGTATTGGGATTACTGTGCTGCGCTGACTTTGGAAAAGGGGGCTGTATTTTGTAGTCTTTTTTTTTTAATATAAATTAAAAAGCTTTATTTTTTTACCCCCACTGAGCAGAATGTGGAAGTGTCTTCCATTTACAATGCTTGAAGGCCAGACCGCCTGAATGAGTGAAGCCTGTGTGTGTGACCATTTCAACAGTATGCTGCACTGTTTACAGCACTTGTGACTTCAACCCTGGAGCAAAACCTGGGAGTGAGTGAGGACCCGAGACAAACATCTCACAGAAGAGGAAAGAGATCATGGTATTCCCGGGTTGGCATGGTGGAAAGCTGCTGTCCCGCTGTTTACATTATAGAACATGGAGACCAGTGACCTGTGTACTCTACTGACATAAGCCTAAGTTAAACATGCATTGACAGGACAGTACAGGTGGAATCACTTAACAGTCACTGTGTACTCACGCTCCGATATCACCGAGGTGGAATCACTAACAGTCACTGTGTACTCAGGCTCCGATATCACTGAGCAGGTAGGGGCAACGATCTCATGTGCATAGTGATGTGATTGGATATTGTGATATGATGTACCATTTTCTGGGTGTTTTTCTGGTTGTATTATCAGCTGTTTTTTGATTTGATACAGTTAAAGCTACAGCCTTTTATATTTCTACGGAAAGAGCTCTACTCTACGGCAAAATGTTCCTTTTTTTTCTCCTTCACATGCTGGCAAGACCCAAAAAGAGATGCACGGTCGTCGAGACCCTGTTTGTCGCTATAAACTACTGTAGGCCTATATATTAGAACGATAGAGAGCAATAGTAATAGCTAAAAGGAGGCTAACTCCCCCATGGCTCGTTGGCCAAAACCTATGGACAAATTAATGTTTTTTTTGGGGGGTAGGGTTTTTGGATAAATATAACAGCGAAAATAAGGCCTGTGGTAAAACACAGATTTAGGCGATTTTTATATATACGTTTTGTTCTATGAGAATCTTCATCGGCTAACATCACTTTTTGTGAGTTTTGAAGCATTTATGTACTCAAAACAAGTAGAAAGCTAACCGATGTGCTAACATGTAAAAAATAAAACTACAGGTCAGGTTGAATGCCAGATGTAGAATATGCTAACTCATTCAGTTTTTTTTAGGACTTCACGTGACTTCAGACTTCACGCCACTTCAGACTTCACGCCACTTCAGACTTCACGTCACTTCAGACTTCACGCGACTTCAGACTTCACGTCACTTCAGACTTCACGTCACTTCAGACTTCACGCGACTTCAGACTTCACGCGACTTCAGACTTCACGCGACTTCAGACTTCACGCGACTTCAGACTTCACGCGACTTCACGTGAATTCAGACTTCACGCCACTTCAGACTTCACGCCACTTCAGACTTCACGCGACTTCAGATTTCACGCGACTTCAGACTTCACGCGACTTCAGACTTCACGTCACTTCAGACTTCACGCGACTTCAGACTTCACGCGCCTTCAGACTTCACGCGCCTTCAGACTTCACGTGACTTCAGACTTCACGTGACTTCAGACTTCACGCGCTAAAGGTGCTGGTATTTAACTATGAATGTTAATATTAATGTTAATATTAGATACTCTTTTTTAATGTTTCTGTGTTCCTTTCTGTGTTCCTTTCTGTGTTCCTTTCTTTGTTCCTTTCTGTGTTCCTTTCTTTATCAAATATATCATATATTTTTTACACTTTTATGTGACAGAGGTCTGCGGTAATCCAAAATTAGTGTACTTCATATCATAGGTGTATGTTTTGGTTGTAATTGATGATTTGACCAGCTTATTTTAATGTTGACTACAGTGCGCTAATGGTAGTGTGCCTTTGTTCAAATCTCTGACATGAATAACTAATTCCTGACAGTTTATTTACATGTTCTAATTGGTAATATAAGCAGACAGACGTTGGATTAGATTCTGCATCTGCTTGTGTTTGATGTTCGGTTACACATTGCAAGGGAGTGTGTGTGTGTGTGTGTGGTGACATATTGCAGGGGTGAACCTCCCTGACAAAGAGGAAGATTTAATTGAACACAATCCAGATGGGAGCTGTCATGGAGAGGTATGGGAAGAGAGGAGTACAGTAGCATACAACACACACGGATGTGCGCACACACACACACACACACACAAACAGAAGCTGTCATGAATAGAAGTACAGTAATATGGAAAACAGACACACATTAAAACATTCCTCTGGACCGGATGACAGGGCATTAATAATTACATGAATATTCATGACCTGACTGTATCGTTGTGTGTCTCCTTGTCTCAGTATGTGGTCTGATTAGCAATTCAGCCAATACAAGGGCAACAAGCTCTTACAGTGCAGAATACGACATTTGTCCATAAAATCTTACATTTTGAAGGTTAATTTTAGGCATTATTCCAAATGGTTAAGTTAAGGTTTGGGATAAAACAATTGAACACGCAACCCTGGGATTGAACACGAGACCCTGGGATTGAACAGGCGACCCTGGGATTGAACACGCGACCCTCTGAGCTGGAGCTCGCTTCTTATGCCCATTCATTCTGAATGGTTAAGGTAAGGGTTAATGGTTAAGGTAAGGGTTAA
This sequence comes from Hucho hucho, assembly GCA_003317085.1. NCBI lineage: Eukaryota > Metazoa > Chordata > Actinopteri > Salmoniformes > Salmonidae > Hucho > Hucho hucho. The sequence goes on along the minus strand of QNTS01003320.1, from coordinate 96,749 downwards.
TGGTTACGGTATGGGTTAATGGTTAACTTCTTAGGAAGCGGCTCCCGAGGTGACAGTTTTTGATAGTCTGGCGTGCCCAAAGTAAAATGCCTCCCACTCAGGCCCAGAAAATAGGATATGCACATAATTAGTACTATTGGATAGGAAACACTCTGAAGTTTCTAAAAGTGTTAACATAATGTCTGTGAGTGTAACAGAACAGAAATAGCAGGCGAAAACCCGAGAGAAATCCATCTGGAATTACTGTTTTTTTGTCACATTGGCTCTGTTTGACAGTCTCCCTATTGAGTTCTATGGCAAGCAGCTCCGAGATTTCAGTACCTATGGCTTCCACTAGATGTCAACAGTCTATATATAAAGCCTCAGAGAGATTGGAGGAAGCAGGAAGAATAGGTACAGGAAATGGCCATGGTAGCTCAGATGTCAACAAGTTTTCTCGTGCGCGAGTCTGGCTACGTGCCCCACTTTATTTTACTTATATAACGTTTAGGTGACCATCCGAGTGAAATATTATCGCTAATATTCATAAAAGGATAGCTAAGGATGCATTTTAACTGGTATTTGATTTGTTTAGGAAAAGTTTATAGGTATATTTGAACGCGTTCTCTTCACGTTTCAATGGGCGATTCGATGTTGGATTTTCTGAACATAACGCGCCAACCAAACTGAGATTTATGGATAAATAAATGACTTTTTCTAACAAAAGAACCATGGATTGATGTATGGGGTGTGGCCAGAAGTCTGGAAAGAGTCAAAGGTTATTCCACTACCTAAGGATAATAGATCAGCATTCACTGGTCCTAATAGTTGTCCTATAAGCTTGCTGCCTGTGTTCAGTAAATTATTGGAAAAAATTATATCTGTACAAATCAAGGATTATTTCTCATGCAATGGTCTGATAACGGGTTTATAAAGAAGGGCATTCTACGAGTACAGCCTTAGCACAAATGACAGATGATTGGTTAAAGAGTATGGATGACAGGAAGTTAGTTGGTGCAGTGTTGCTGGATTTCAGTGCTGCTTTTGATGTAATTGATCATGAACTGTTACTAGGAAAACTCAAATTTTATGGTTTTAAGGATGCAGCTCTATCCTGGATGGAAAGCTATCTATCCAGGAGAAGGCAAAAAGTGTTCTTTAATGGTAGCTTTTCAAATAGTAAAGATATACATTATGGTGTTCCTCAAGGAAGCTGCCTAGGCCCACTGCTCTACTCTATCTTTACTAATGATTTACCTTCAGTAATGAACAAAGCAAGAGTGGTCATGTATGCTGATGACTCTACAATATATAGTGCAGCATCAGAATGTAATGAGTTAACAGATGTACTGAGCAGTGTACTAAGAATGGTGTCAGTGAGTTGATATGAACAAATTTGTGTTGAACATTTCTAAAACTAAGTGTAATAAGCAAGTAAAAAAAAACTAAACTACTAGGGGTCATGTTGGACGCAGCTTTATCATGGTCAGAACACATAGATAATATTGTTATTAATATGTGTAAGGGAATTTCTGTTACAAGAAAATGTTCAGAGTATGTAACATCTAGTACTCTGAATCAGGTGATTCAATCCCTGGTCCTATCACACTTAGAGTACTGTCCGGTTATATGGTCAATCCCTGGTCCTATCACAGTTAGAGTACTGTCCAGTTATATGGTCAATCCCTGGTCCTATCACACTTAGAGTACTGTCCAGTTATATGGTCAATCCCTGGTCCTATCACACTTAGAGTACTGTCCAGTTATATGGTCATCTGCAACAAAGAAAGATATAAAAAAGTTCCAAATAGCTCAAAACAGGGCTGCCAGATTATCTCTTCATTGCTCAAAACAGGGCTTCCAGATTATCTCTTCATTGCTCTAACCGAATGAATATTATTAAAATGCATCAGAATCTTTCATGGCTTCACGTTAAAAACAAATTACTATCTAGTCTTTTGATTTTCTTTAGGAATGTTATATTTTTCAAAAAACCACAGTACCTTTCAGTCCAATTAGTACATACTAGCAACATGCATAACCACCAAACCAGACAGGCACATTCAGGGCAGCTAAAACAACCCCAGCCAAGGACAGATCGCCTTAAATCTACGGTTTTATATAGAGCCATAGCTGAATGGAACTTATTACCAATCCATATTTCTCAGGCGAATAGTAAATCCACCTTCAAGAAAAAAATAAAAGAACATCTAATGTGATAGACCATATGACTGGACAGGAAATAGAAAGTAACAACTGAATGTTAAATGTGTTTCCTGTCAGGTATTTTAATCGTCTGTATTGTCTACTTGTTGAATGTTTGTGAAGTCTTGATTGTGGTTGTTTGTAATGTTTTGTTAGTTGGTGTTGGACCCCAGGAAGATTAGCTAGCGTCACGGCGTTAGCTAATGGGGATCCTAATAAAAAAAATTTTTTCCTGCATCTTGCCTATGCCGCACGCCATCGCTCGTCCAAATATGTATATGTACATATTCTTATTCATCCCTTTACATGTGTGTATAAGGTAGTTGTTGTGAATTTGTTATATTACTTGTTAGATACTACTGCATAGTCGTAACTAGACGCACAAGCATTTCGCTACACTCGCATTAACATCTGGTAACCATGTGTATGTGACCAATAAAATGTGATTTGATTTGGTTAAAACAAAAGAAACTTGTCTCCCGAGTGGCGCAGCGGTCTAAGGCCCTGCAATTGCAGTGCTTGAGGTGTCACTACAGATAAGGGTTCGATAGGGGAGTTGCATGGCTCTCGACCTTCGCCTCTCCCGAGTTCGTAGGGGAGTTGCATGGCTCTCGACCTTCGCCTCTCCCGAGTTCGTAGGGGAGTTGCATGGCTCTCGACCTTCGCCTCTCCCGAGTTCGTAGGGGAGTTGCAGAGATGGGACAAGACTGTAATTACAAATTGGATATCATGAAAAAAAGGGTACAAAAATAAAATTTAAAAAAAATTGCAAATCCCAATCCTACTTGATGGCAATAGCATTCACCGTTGCCCCTAGTGGCTGGTTTTAAAGTCATTACCTGATGCCTTGCTTACCTGAATGGACGTCGAATTTCGCAGTGGATCTTGAGCGACCTGGCTGACAAGGGATGGTGAACAAAACCACAAAATCGTTTTTTTGTTTAAGTTTTAATTAATTCGATCTTACTAGAAAAAACATTGTAGAAGATTTTGAAGTGGTTGAATTATACTTTTTAGGGCCTGAAAACAGTGCCATATGTAATCATGGTATGCAGCAAATCATGTGTGCTCGCTAGGGATGGGTGAAAAATGTGACACCAACCAATCAGTCCCCGGTGACTGGAATTGCCCAGGCTATCGCAATGCTGTATTTTGTAATTTCTTGCCTTGCAATGTCTCGTGCAAATTCAGTGAAGTAGGGACTGTCCATGAGTAGGCTGAGATATTCTACACGCCACAGACCGAAAGACCAAACACACACTAAGCGTTTTGTCATAGCAAAGAGAAGGAGCAGCAGGCAGGGAGACAGTTCGCCTATGTGCACGGTTATTTCTCTCTCTTGGTAATCTGTATCTAGCAATTGCCTTGTAAATTGACCAAACGTATATTAAAGTATATATCAGCTAAACTTTTCTTCATAGTGCCAGTGAATTGAAGTTGAACATCGTCAAAATACATCCGTTTAATTAGACCTACATGTGCAATAAAAAAACCGATTCCCTATAGCTTATTTATGAATGAAACCCTGGCTGTCTTGATATCCTAAACCAGGACTCGCCAACCCTGTTCCCCGGAGAGCTACCATCCTGTAGGTTTTCACTCTAACCTAACTAACCTGATTCAGTTCATCAACCAGCTAATAATAGGAGTCAGATGCGCTAGATTGGGGTTGGAGTGAAAACCTACAGGATGGTAGCTCTAAAAATAAATAAAACAGGGTTGGAGAGCCCTGTCATAGGCAATAGATCGCTAAGCACCAACCCCGCTAAACTTATTTTTGTAAATTGCACTTTCTTGTTCTTTCTTGTCCATAAACACAGTCAAGTGCAAATACAGTTCTGTTGCTGGAGGGGGGGAAACGAATCCTGTGTGAATGGTCCTTTGGTAATAACGCACATGGTTGGATAATAATTACAAAACCAACGTCTCTAGTAATACCCATTTCGAATAGGGTTATAACATGGCAAAGACTGCGTATTTATCAGCGTAGAGTGCGCAGCATCATGACACGGGATCCGCCAAGACTGCACACAGCAGAAATATCACTGAAATATTCTAGTTGCTGTACACCACCTTCTATAATCAAACAAGACAGGGCTTTTTATTAGGCTAAACTGATGAGAAAATGGGCAGCATCGTGCTCATGTCAGCCCTCTGGAACCTTAATGTAGTCTTCCTAGTAGGACTGCAATAATGAGGTGGTGTGCAAGCGTCTAACTCGGATCACAGGAGTCGGAGTCGACTCCAAAAGTCCTGGAGTCGTGCAACACTGAATACATGCAATGGGCATTGCTCATCTAACGTTAACGTGTCTCCATACAATAGTCAATCTGGTTTGCTTAGCAATGTAGCTAGGTAACGCTACAGCCCTTACCTTATGCATTGATTCAGTACGCTCCCTCCTCTGTCAATGCAATTTTAGTATTGTCATTATAGTCCAGATGTGCGCTGACTGATCAACACAGTGGCAAGTTACCCAGGTCAAACAACAACATAATTGCTTGTGTGACCTTAGTGCAGTCAAAGGGGGTGGCAGGGTCGCCTAGTGGTTATAGCGTTGGACTAGAAACCGAAAGGTTGCAAGATCAAATCCCCCGAGCTGACAAGGTAAAAATCTGTCATTCTGCCCCTGAACAAGGCAGTTAACCCACTGTTCCTAGGCCGTCATTGAAAATAAGAATTTGTTCTTAACTGACTTGCCTAGTTAAATAAAAGAAAATGACATGCTATGTGCCTGTTTTCAACACATCAACTGTTTTAGAATAAAACATTTTACCAAAGCAACAGAAATAAACATTCAATCAGTACAGAGTGAATGAACAACATCAAAAGTTTCCTGTCATCACCAGACTGCCCATATAAAGAGTGTCAAGATAATACATAGAAAATAGGCAGGGTTTATGACTTTGTGGCTCTGGTAACCAGTGACGACCAATCCGAAGGTCTTGGGTTTGCCTCTCGGAGGAGACATGTTAACCATTCTCTTTCGTGTATAGTTTTGACACCCCGCTCCCAGTTCTGACACACACACCGGCCGCACAGACACGCACGGTGTATTAGGTGGCACTTAAATGAGCGTCATAGAGTGGTAGCCAACTACCAGTGTCGGCCCCGCCTCCTACCTGCTGTGTACCGGAGTCCTCCTAGCTATCTAACTAGCTATCTAGCACCCAGTGTCCTTCGCTAACACCTGCGGGAAAACATTACCCGACAGGCGGGGGCGAAGGACACTGTCTACAGGTTGTCCTAGCTAGCTAGCTACCAGCGTTATCGCCCCCGCCTCTTCTTCTGTGGGCTTTATCGGCGGTTGGCATCCAACATTATGGTACATTAAAGCCACTTATCATGTAGTAACCAAAAAGCTGTTAAACAAATCAAAATATATTTGAAATTCCTCAAAGTAGCCACCCTTTGCCTTGATGACAGCTTTGCACACTCTTGGTATTCTCTCAACCAGCTTCACCTGGAATGTTTTTCCAACAGTCTTGAAGGAGTTCCCACATATGCTGAGCACTTGTTGGCTGCTTTTCCTTCACTCTGCGGTCCAACTCATCCCATATTTGGCCTTGTGTTTAAGGTTACTGTCCTGCTGAAAGGAGAATTTGTCTCCCAGTGTCTGTTGGAAAGCAGACTGAACCAGGTTTTCATCTAGGATTTTGCCTGTGCTTAGCTCCATTCCATTTATTTGTAATCCTGAAAAACTCCCCCAGTCCTTAACGATTACAAGCATACCCATAACATGATGCAGCCATCACTATGCTTGAAAATATGGAGAGTGGTACTCAGTAATGTGTTGTATTGGATTTGCCCCAAACAACACTTTGTATTCAGGTCAAAAAGTGAATTGCTTTGCCATATTTTTTGCAGCAGTACTTTAGTGCCTTGTTGCAAACAGAATGTACAGTTGAAGTCAGAAGTTTACATACACTTATGTTGGAGTCATTAAAACTCGTTTTTCAACCATTCCCCAAATTTCTTGTTAACAAACTATAGTTTTGGCAAGTCGGTTAGGACATCTACTTTGTGCATGACACAATTAATTTTTCCAACAATTGTTTAAAGAGATTATTTTACTTATAATTCACTGTATTACAATTCCAGTGGGTCAGAAGTTTACATTCACTAAGTTGACTGTGCCTTTTAAACAGCTTGGAAAATTCCAGAAAATTATGTCATGGCTTTAGAAGCTTCTGATAGGCTAATTGACATAATTTCAGTCAGAGGTGTACCTGTGGATGTATTTCAAGGCCTACCTTCAAACTCAGTGCCTCTTTGCTTGACATCATGGGAAAATAAAAAAATCAGCAAAGATGTCAGAAAAAAAATTGTAGACCTCCACAAGTCTGGTTCATCCTTGGGAGCAATTTCCAAATGCCTGAAGGTATCACGTTCATCTCTACAAATAATAGTATGCAAGTATGAACACCATGGGACCACGCAGCCGTCATACCGCTCAGGAAGGAGACACGTTCTGTCTCCTAGAGATGAACATACTTTGGTGCGAAAAGTGCAAATCAATCCCAGAACAACAGCAAAGGACCTTGTGAAGATGCTGGAGGTAACAGGTACAAAAGTATTTATATCCACAGTAAAACGAGTCCTATATCGACATAACGTGAAAGGCTGCTCAGCAAGGAAGAAGCCACTGCTCCAAAACCGCCATAAAAAAAGCCAGACTACGGTTTGCAACTGCACATGGAGACAAAGATTGTACTTTTTGGAGAAATGTCCTCTGGTCTGATGAAACTAAAATAGAACTGTTTGGCCATAATGACCATCATTATGTTTGGAGGAAAAAGGGGGAGGCTTTCAAGCCGAAGAACACCATCCCACCGTGAAGCACGGGGGTGGCAGCATCATGTTGTGGGGGTGCTTTGCTGCAGGAGGGACTGGTACACTTCACAAAATTGAAGACATCATGAGGAAGGAAAATGATGTGGATATATTGAAGCAACATCTCAAGACATCAGTCAGGAAGTTAAAGCTTGGTCGCAAATGGGTCCTCCAAATGGACAATGACCCCAAGCATACCAAAGTTGTGGTAAAATGGCTTAAGGACAACAAAGTCAAGGTATTGGAGTGGCCATCACAAAGCCCTGACCTCAATCTCGTTGGCTGGCCCTCGCTTTACACTCGTCACCATACCCACTGGCTCCAGGTCATCTACAAGTCCCTGCTAGGTAAAGCCCCGCCTTATCTCAGCTCGCTGGTCACCATAGCAGCACCAACCCGTAGCACGCGCTCCAGCAGGTATATCTCACTGGTCACCCCCAAAGCCAATTCCTCCTTTGGCCGACTTTCCTTCCAGTTCTCTGCTGCCAATGACTGGAACGAACTACAAACATCTCTGAAACTGGAGACACTTATCTCCCTCACCAGCTTTAAGCACCAGCTGTCAGAGCAGCTCACAGACCCCTGCACCTGTATATAGCCCATCTGTAAATAGCCCAACCAACTACCTCATCCCCTACCGTATTTATTTATTTATC
>QNTS01003319.1:76737-93660 GCA_003317085.1 Hucho hucho | reverse complement strand
GACAGAGTATTGTAGTATCACTCTCTCTCTCTCTCTCTCTCTCTCTCCCTCCCTCCCTCCCTCCCCCCCCCTACTGGGTTGGGTTGACAGTGTTGTAGTATCAGCCTCTCTGCTCCCTAGCTCTCATTGACTATGCATGCTGCACATCATCAATTTTTCCAATCTTTCCAAAATAATACAGAGGGCTCATTTACACCTGAGTGAGCCGTCGACAATGGGTGCTTAATCTGTCCCATAGCGAACAGAGTGCTACAGAGCCTTCTCATCTTCCCCAGCACCCTCCCTGCAACAAAGAGCTTCTTCATTAGCATGCATTCATTTCACTGCTGTACCCATCTAATGCACAACCACTTTTGTCTGCGCCTCATCAAAGAAATTGCTAATTACCTTACAATGTCAGAAATGGCACCCGAGCGACACGCCTTTCACAAAGCAGTTCAAAGAAGACAGAGGACAGGAGATAGGAGACAGGAGATAGGAGAGTGGTCAGGTTTGTGTCAAGGGAGAAAGGTTTGTTTTGGGTTAGATCAGGGCTGTCAAACATTTGAGTAAAAACAATTACATATATATATATTTTGTTTGTTTTTGGGGTGGGAGAACAAACTCAATATACTTTAATTAAAGCTAGACAGACAGGGAGTATCGAGAAAACAACATTTGATGCGAGGAAATATAACACATTTTCGGTGCGCCCCCCCTCCCTCGGACCTCGTTGAAGACCAAATGTGGCCCCCGGTGAAAAATTTGTTTGACACCCCTGGGTTAGATGGTGGAGCCTTCAGATTTATTTCAATAAGATGGATGAAGTCTGGGTCCCAAATGGCACCCTATTCCCTTTATAGTGCACTACGTAGGTGGCTCTGGTCAAAAGTAGTGCACTATATAGGGAGCCATTTTGGATGCACACAAGGGCCATCTTGGACAACCAAGGATGTCCAATTGACCAGTAATACACACTTTTATTTTAATATCAGATATTGTTTTGAAATTGTTTCATTTATAACCAACCTGTTGCATTGAGGCTAGAAGAAACGTTAGGCCTACTTTATTTGTCAGTCGCTGTGGTCTAGCTAACTGACCAATTATTGCAAAATATTTTAATTTCATGAATTCACTCAGAAATGTCCCCAATTATTGTCACCTTTCTTTGGCTTCTATTATTTTGCCTCCAAACCTTCTCATTTTATCTGCAGCTTCTGGTCACGGTTCAGGTGGATGTTACATATTCTTGCAAGAGTGTCAAATTAAGGAAAAATGGGTTGCTCTTGGCCTTGGCATTTTATTGTTGAAAAACATTTGAGGTTTTCTCTTGCCAAGACTCTCTTATAATTTCTAATCTACACAATAGCCATCCCCAGTACTGGAGCTGGACCTGCTGCCTGTAGCCTGACATAGCCATCTCCAGTACTGCAGACTGGAGCTGGACCTGCTGCCTGTAGCCTGACATAGCCATCCCCAGTACTGCAGACTGGAGCTGGACCTGTAGCCTGACATAGCCATCCCCTGTACTGCAGACTGGAGCTGGACCTGCTGCCTGTAGCCTGACATAGCCATCCCCTGTACTGCAGACTGGAGCTGGACCTGCTGCCTGTAGCCTGACATAGCCATCCCCTGTACTGCAGACTGGAGCTGGACCTGCTGCCTGTGGCCTGACTGCACTTCACTTGTTGGTAAACAGCCTCATGAATGTCAGGGGGTGCTTCTCAAATGGCACCCCCTCCCTTTATAGTGCACTACTTCTGGTAACAAGTACTGCACTGTATAGGGAATAGGCTGCCATTTGGGACAGAGCCAGAGAGTTAATGAAATGTCATCAGGTCTTTAGCTGCAGCAAAACCCTTTCAACAAAATACTTTCCATTTGACCGGCCACATGAAGACACACCACAGCCCTGTTTGTGTGTTTTACAAGGTAGGGGAATCAAACATGCACAATCAGATACGTTTTGATCTTTTCAATCAAAGTGAAGACGTGTGGGTTGCCACTACCCTGCACCCGAACTCCCTCTGAGTCCTCATAATGATAGATTGGTTGCGTCTAGCCAATTAGATAAGTGGGAAGTAGGAAGTGAGTGCGTAGTACAGTTCAAGTCCTTTATTCTGAATAAATTAAGTCAGGGCTTTATTTGGCTCATTTGGGTAAACCTGGTCATTACCGTCTCAGCCATGGTCACAGACAGTCCTCTGGGTCTCTAGTCTGACGGAAGCTGAATAGCTGCACTAGTTATTAGCATGCCTAACAAATGTTTTATCCCCTAGCCCACTCTGCCCTTGCCTTCTAAATTCATTTTATCTGAAAACGGTTTCAATATTCATTTGACGACTTGGAACACTAATTGAATTGAGGTTACAAAAGGGCCTCAGAAAAGAAGGAAACTTCCAGTAATTGGATGTTCCGGGCGTGTTTGAGTTCTGATTAATTTGCCTCCGTCTCTCTTTCTCTCTCTCTCTGTAGTGTCTGTGTGTTTCAGACACTGTGATCTAAGCTGAGGCAGGTGGGACCATGGTAGAGAGCAGCAGAGCCTGACCTGTCCCTCTCCCTTCGCTGCAGCTCAACACACTGATCTCAACAGTCAGTCAGGGACCACAGAAACAGAGAGAGACAGGCCACACTGATGCTCCTCAGACCATCTGAGGTCATACGTGTGTTCATCAAACTGAATTCATACCATGAACACCATGAACCATGAACACCATACCATGAACACACAAGGTACACACAATGTGTTTCTGTGTGAGTGCTGGTATGACCGAGCTGGGTTCTAACCCGGGTCTCCTGCCTCTGGGAACTAACACAAGGTTACTCGTCATTCGAGAGCTGCTCCTGGAACCCAATCTGCTAAATTCCACACAGATTAAAGAGCAGCACCAGAGAGGATCTCACTTTAATCTCACGGGGGGGGAAATGAAGCAAAACACTTGTGTTTCTTATCCAGTCAAGCGCAAGGGCTTTAAATCTACAGATAACAACACTGGAGAGAGCTAATCATTATTATGAGAGAGAGACAGAGAGAGCGAGAGAATCCGCTCCTCTTGTCCATACTGTATCTGAATGTGTTATACTAATATCTTCACAACCATGTTAATTCACTCTGTAATTACAAGGACTAGGGTTTACCATCCCATGTCAGCTTTGATGTGCCAGACTGAGTTTGCATATTAAACATTCTGAAGAATCCACTTGTTTGTGGAGATGGGGGAGTGAGGGGAGGAGGAGCGAACGGGAAGGAGGGTTGGATTGTTGATTTTTGTTTTGCTCTAGCGTTTATCTCTCTCTTTCTCTGAGCTAGCAAAAGGCTAGCCCCGACTTAGGGGAGACTGTGGTCCAAAGCGGCTTAACACAGATATACAATACATCAGATGTATGCAGTTTGGCCAGTTTATCTGATAACCTGTTAGTATGGAGTCAGGATTCAGGACAGCAGAGCCACCCACCACATAACTCTCTCTCTCTCCTGTTCTCTCCCTCCTGTTCTCTCTCCCATGTTCTTTCTCTCCCATTTTGTCTCTCTCCCATGTTCTCTCCTCTCTCTTTCATGTTCTCTCTCCCTCCCTTGTTCTCTCTCTCATGTTCTCTCCATCTCACTGATGTCTCTCTCACACACACACACACACACACACACACAACACACACACAGTGGTTGGAAGAAAGCCACAGCAGTGTAAACATACTCAGGCTCAGATGAGGACCATATTTATGGTCAGGTGTTTAAAAGCGGTCCCAGCTGTGACTGTCTGCTATTTTAAGCCTCCATCTCTCCAATTTGTCTGCTGCACGGCACGCAACAGACTTTCTCCCGCGTTTGTGTAGCGCTGACAACTGTAGCCAAGCATAGTTCTTCAGTGACTCGCTTAGTCTGACAGTGTTTAATAGCACGCAAAGGAAAGCTATGCTGCTTTCTCATTCAACATTGTTACCCATGCAGGCAGGGTCTTTCAGTAAAAGGGGAGTGTGTTGTCTACTAGCCACCTACTGGTAATAATCCAGTTCTCTTGGATAGTGTTCTCAGTGTGGATACTAAGAATAGGACCAGGGAAGAAGAGGGGACCTGGAAATGCTACCCTATTTCTTATTGTATTATGACATCTGTAAAAAAAGAAGCACAGTATTGTTGTGGAGAATGGCATGGGGTTGTAGACAGCTGGGGTATTAAGCATTATTACAGCGGATAGAATTAGAGGACGACAGAACAGCTCAGAGAATTAGGGAAAGTCTCTCCTCCGAGGTACATAACCCTGTTGCCTGGCAACAGGCGGTACTTTGCTGGCAGAGTGGAAGGAGCCGGCGATGTCACAGGAGATTACAATGAAAATCTATTTGCAGCTTCATAAACTCCGTGGAGTAATTACCCCCGCTAGTTGGTTTAGTCCTCCAGATCCATTAAACACAGACTCCTTGTCATCACCTTTCCATCCCACTAAAAGAGCAGCTCACATACAAGGCCACGAGGACCGCTGACAACTCAATGACTCACCTTCTAGGCAGCACCTCTCTGGGTTGAGATGGTCTGAGAGAGGGAGGGTATCATCAAGAAAGACCAGAGCATTGCCCTGAACTGAAGTAGCGTTGATACAGAGAAGTGGGATCCGGAACTTTCCTCACACAGAGGATTGGAAAGCGAGAAGCCGGCTTGGGGGTCAGGTTGCTGGCGGGCTGTGTCCATTGCAGCTAAGACCGCCCTCAAGCAAAGTTTGCGTCAGATTCGAATTTGTGCTCTGCCTTAATCCCAAACCTACCTTCCCTCTTTGACCATGCTGTGTTTGAAGCTGTGAAGCGATGGAGCCTTGCGTCCCAGTCTCCCAGACTGCATCACTCACCTCACCTGGTGGCCCAGTTCAGGTTGACAGGTAGAGAGAGACAGGATAGACTAGAGACCCTGGCTGCCTTGGTTGGAGAAGCTCCGTAGCTCCAGGCTCCATTGTCAGGGAGATGATACTGAGATCCCCCTGGCCCTGGCTCCATTACCCCTGCACTGGGTTATACTCCCTCTCAGCCCCCTCTCCCTCAGTCAGCCCCCTTTGTTCTGCATGCATGCCTGGGCTCAGGCTCTATACACTAAGCTGGAGATCACAGGCAGAAACACTCTCCTTTCTTTCCTGTCAAGTGGGAACCAGTCCTTGGCTACCTTGTCTCTCCACCTCTTCCTGTTTCTGAGCTGGACTAAGGAGATGTTATCACATGCATAAGGCTGGTGTTGTAATAAAGCACCTGCTCCAGATATAAATCACTAAAGGGGCAGCACTTTGTCTCCCTGCTGCTGTTGATTTTCCAACGTAACGTCAGACATCTACTCTAGTCTAACTCCTGTGAACCAGATCTGGGTTCAAATAGGATTTGTTTTCTTTCAAATACTTTAGCTGAGCTTGATTGTTTGCCTGGTGCAATGGAAACCAATAGAATAGTCCCAAAAGTGTTCATAACCCTGCCCATCTGGCTCTCCAGACAGGCTCAAAATTTGAAAAATAAAATAGTATTTGAAACCAGGTTTGCTGCGGTCCTGTGGTGTAGGAGGCCTTTAAACGCTTGTGGATCAGCGAGCGGAAGGCTGGAGCCTCTAATGTAACAGTAGGCAGGGGAGGGAACACACACCTGTTTTCCATTAGCACACAGACATTCCTCCTTTATCTGCTTCCATTTTGTGTGTGCTCCAATGTAGGCTAGCTTTTAAAGCGCCAGTGAGTGAATTGTCTGTTCGTTCAGTAGTAACTAGGTGAGTGAATTGTCTGTTCGTTCAGTAGTAACTAGGTGAGTGAATTGTCTGTTCGTTCAGTAGTAACTAGGTGAGTGAATTGTCTGTTCGTTCAGTAGTAACTAGGCCTGGCTACATCCTATAGAAATATAACCCCACGGCTATATGAGTTGTGAAACCTGATCCATTGTTTTTGTAGTGTGTACTTTGTCATTCTGTCTTTGTTTTTTCCCAGATCCCAGCTACTACAGACAGTTTGTGGTACAGCTCGGCTGAGGGTCAAGAGCTGGTCCATGTTCTTCAGAGACTGAGTCATTCTGCCAGGTGTGTATTCAACAGACTCTCTCCAGTCTCCACTCTGATCTCTCTCTAGAACTCCAGCTTTGTCCTCGGGGCTCTGCTTTGATCCATTCATGTGGGAGGCCAAGGCAGGGTTGTGCGATGAAAGATTCCTTGAGTCCGTTGCGTCTCGAACTGGGGATAGTGGCCCATTGTTGGGCTGCTAGAGGCCTCTCACTCCTCCCCCTTTCCCCCACTCTTTCTGAAATGGAAAAACAATCCCTTTGAAGTTGCCTAGCCAGGCTTATGAAGCAGAGCTTTGGACAATATTGGGGTTTGGGGCAAAGTGGCGGTGAAATTCCAAACTTCTTTCCATGTGTGACTGCTGGACTACGTCACCACCTCGCTCACCATGGCAACCAAGGGGAATATATTTTCTTTTGAGATCCTTAAAGGGGCAATCAGCAGTTGCTACATACATTTTTGATATGTACCCATCGATTCTTGAATATATCTTATGCCTTATGAGCTTTGTTCCAACTGTCCTACCCCATACAGAGACTATTTTCTCTGTATATATCAATGTCGCTCTAGCTGCTGGTGATTCTTTGATCCACCTCTACGCAGACGACACCATTCTGTATACATCTGGCCCTTCTTTGGACACTGTGTTAACAAACCTCCAGACAAGCTTCAATGCCATACAACACTCCTTCCTTGGCCTCCAACTGCTTTTAAATGCTAGTAAAACTAAGTGCCTGCTCTTCAACCGATTGCTGCCCGCACCCTCCCGCCCGACTAGCATCATTACTCTGGACGGTTCTGACCTAGAATATGTGGACAACTACAAATACCTAGGTGTCTGGTTGGACTAAACTCTCCTTCCAGACTCACAATCTCCAATCTAAAATTTAATCAGCATCCTATTTCGCAACAAAGCATTCTTCACTCATGCCACCAAACATACCCTTGTAAAACTGACTATCCTGCCAATCCTTGACTTTGGCGTGTTATTTATAAAATAGCCTCCAACTCTACTCAACCAATTGGATGCAGTCTATTACAGTGCCATCCGTTTTGTCTGCAAAGCCCCACCACTGCGACCTGTATGCTCTCGTTGGCTGGCCCTCACTACATATCCGTCGCCAAACCCACTGGCTCCAGGTCATCTGTAAGTCTTTGCTAGGTACAGCCCCGCCTTATCTCAGCTCACTGGTCACCATAGCAACACCCACCCGTAGCATGCGCTCCAGCAGGTACATTGCACTGGTCATCCCCAAAGCCAACACTTCCTTTGGCCGCCTTTCCTTCCAGTTCTCTGCTGTCAATGACTGGAACGAATTGCAAAAATCTCTGAAGCTGGAGTCTTATTTCTCCCTCTAACTTTAAGCATCAGCTGTCTGAGCAGCTTACCGATCACTGTGTCTGTAAATAGCACACCCAACTACCTCATCCCCATATTATTACTTGCACATCTATCACTCCAGTATTAATGCTATTATTTTCACCTCTAGGGCCTATTTATTGCCTACCTCCCTACTCTTCTACATTTGGACACACTGTACATAGATCTGTACGTTTGTAACTGCTTTGCTTTCTTGGCCAGGTCACGTTGTAAATGAGAACTTGTTCATCTGGCCTACCTGGTTAAATAAAAATCTGAACCCAAATAAGCATGTTTTACTGTAAACACTAGCCTCAACATCAAATTTCCCCTGCCTCAGTCAGCTTTTTACTGGGGCGGGGGGGCTTCATTGCCACTAACAGAATGCTGTAGTGTGACAGGAGAGGACTGGAGGTGCATAGCTTGTTCAACTCTTTAGAAGGTAAACAGACATAACAGGACTCTACACTATTGGGAGTCAGCCATAATACTAAGATTGTGACCTACAAGTAGCCAAATTAAAAACGGGGCCTTTTGAAGATAGGCGAAATGACAGCTTTGAGAACAGTGTTTGAAATACTACTTGTAGCCTATGTTCTGTCTATCAAAGCCTAATTTGTCACAATGGAGTGCTCTGAGGAATGAGTTGAGCAGGCTTCATGTAATGGTTGTTAGGGAGGAAAACTGAGGGACAGAACAGCTGAGGGAGGAGAAGAGATCACCATTGTCCACATCTCTTCCCAGGTCCCATGCGGATGTTGCTGTGGTTTCACTGGCAGAGATCCTGACAGGGACTGGATTCTAGAATGTTGATTCATCAGCAACAAGGGACTGACTTCTAGCAGGACCATCATTCACATCATCAACCTTGTCCCCATTATGGTGCCTTGTTCTATAATAAAACTGTCTTCCCTTGTAGTTTTGCTTTCCATTCTAATATCACTGAACAAAACACATCTTTAATTTAGAGTACAAACAAAGGACACATTTACACCATGTAGCCTAACGACCTGAAAACTAGTTAATTCCATAAACCACCAAGACAGGTGAAATTAAAGTCAATGTTTATTGTTTAGCCATGTCATGACCATGTCTCCAATAACCACAGCAGGCTACAATGAGGGATTCTTCTCACCTCGAACAGCGATCAACTAAAAGACATTTAAAAACAAACTGCTGCCCTCCCCACAGACCCTTTGGAACAGTTGTGACACTACAAACAGTGCACACTTAAAGCAAGAAAATATTTGGACCATTTCCAATTCTTGGTTTTATACAAAAGCTACACAATGTTACACTTGATCAGAATACAATTCAACTGATTATTAGTGTTCTACACCATATCATTTTAATTGGAGCATTACCACTATAACTTAACACTACGAGAGACTTAAAATGGATACAAATTACTGCAAAAAAGACAGGCGAGTATAACGCAAGCTATATCAGTACCATTACAGAGACTGAAGAATCATACAAAATAAAATGTAAAAAAATACAGACCAGGGTTTTAAATTCCATCTTTAGATCCACTCTTCAGCGTCATTTCTCTCGAGTAACCCACTCCAGGAATTCCTTTAATGCAGTTAACTCCCACAAAAGACCAGAACAAAGTTTTACTTCCACTCCACGTGTTCCCATAGGAAACTCAGCTTTCAGTAGTGTGTCAGGCACTTTCTGAGATACTAGCCCACTTTCAAAAACCTCCCAGCAACTTCTCCAGCCAAATCACAATGCAGGTTCATTCAGATCAGACGATACACCTGGAGAGGCGGAGAGGAGAGGCACCGGCATTACTATGGGACCACACAGCATGAAGAGAAGCTAGAAGATCAGAGTTAGAAACTTCAGCCACAGTAGAAGTCCAAGCATGCACCAGCCTGTCACAGCCAAACACAGCCGTGGTGCCTGGTCTTAACACAGCTCCTTACCTAAAAAGTAGTCTATTTACAGGTCAGTATCAAACCAAGCCAACTGATTGCTGTCGCCTGGGGGCAGCCCATCGATCAGGTCCTGGGCATGGCCCAGGTCGGGCAGCCCGTCGACTGGGTATTCAGGGCCAGGGTGGTGGGCGCCCATGTCATGGTCCATCATGGAGTCCATACCCATGGAGTCCTGCCCATATCCCCCAGAGTGGAAGGAGCGGTAGCTAGGGTCTGCCAATGGAAGTGATGAGGGAGGGAGCACACACACTTGTTAGAGCTTATTAACACAAGCGCCACACAGTAGTAGGATGAAAACAACCAATCACAGTTCCAATCCAGACAAAGCCACTACAAATCCAAACGACTTGGTCTGCAATCTAAAGCAGACTGCTGTGCTGCTGACCAGTTGCAAGCTCCAGCTAGCCAGCCCACTGGGCCCGGGGGAGTTAGTGTTGGGGGATTGCTGCTGGAGGAGCCCAGGCGCTGGCTGAGAGCTGGGCTGTTATGTGATGAGCAGGTTGAGAGCTGCACACCAGGACAAGGCACCATGAGACTGCTTACCTTCCTGACGGTAGCCCAGGGCATCTCCCTGAGCGCCGATGTCCAGGCCCAGATCTCCTGTCTAGAGAGAGGACCAGAGAACACATCAAGAACGAGGGTCACGTCATTGGACAGTAATCACTAACAGCCCTGAGGTGTTCTGCCCAGAAGTTCTGTCATGGGCCATGAACACAAGACACTTCCTTAGTAAATACAGGGCTCCTGGTTGCAGAGCCAAGCACCTATAATACTTTAAAGTATGACAATTCACGTAATTTGGCATGGCTCCCCAGCATCTCCCAGGCTGCTTTCCAATTGGCACCCTATTCCCTTTATAGCGCATTACTTTTGACCAGGGCCCATAGGCCATGTGCCATTTAAGATGCAGCAGACAGGCGTAAACAGCAGCACACCTCATTCCAGGTCATAGGCTCCGTCCTGAACAGGGAGCTGGTGAGCTCCACAGACAGACGCTTCTTATAGTCCTGGGGCTTGTCTTCAGACATACGGAACAGAACGGCAGCAGCATAGGTGGCTGAGGAGAGAACAGAAACAGGGTTGAGTTCACTTAACCACCCATAGAAAGCTAGCTAGACAGATCCTTCTGGACAGAGGCCTAAACCATAGATATTCTAGAATTCCCATGACTGACAGACCTGCATAGCTCTAGTGTGGCAGCCATTTTAATTTATTTGTGGGCTAAACAATCATTCATAAGAGTTCTGAGGCGCCAACAGATGGTTGTGGACCGAGGCCTGTTAACTCACCCACGCCCTCGTTCCTGGAGTGAAGCAGCTCTGTGAGGGGGGCGGTGGCGCCCTCAGCCTCGATGGCCTCCGCTGCCTCCTTGTCCTGGGCCAACTCACACAGAACTCCTGCAGCCACACGCTGAATGTTCTCAATGGGAGAATACAACAGCTGCAGCAACAAGAGAGGAGGAAGGTAGAGTTGCAAAGATCAGATTCATTTTTATTTTTACTCATTTGTGTATTTGTGGGGAGCAGTAAAGTGAAGTTACTTAGAGGTCTTACCTGGACAAACAGTGGAATGGTGTTGAGTCCTCTGATGACGATTCTGTTGTGGACGTCTCTAGCCAGGATGTGCAGAGCTCCAGTACAGCCCTCCACGATCTCCTCCATACGAACTCCCTCCTGTGGTGCAGGACAACCGTTAGTTCAGACTACAGAGAGCATTGAGGAAACCTCTGTACTTATTGGGAGACAGATTTACTGTGTGGAGGTGTATGTTGCACCTGTGTGTCTTACCACAAACTGCTGCTGGGTGCCTCCCATGGAGGTGCGTCTCTGGGTGTCCTGGTGGGCTCTGACCAGCAGCTGCACCAGTCTGGGGATGGCCCCCTGCTCACGCAGAGGGGCATGGTTGGCCGGACACAGAGCCAGGTTACGGATTAGGCCCACAGTGGCCTGGAAGGAAGAGAACACATTTAAAACAAGTACTCATTTCCAAGTCGGGGAACATAGTCTACAGATGAAAAGGTTCTGCTGCTAACTTACACCGATGTGGAAACAGATGTTGATTGGCCACATCCCATTTTCATAAATCAAACATTACCTTGATGAGGGGCCAGTGGGAAGGGGGATGCAGCAGCTTGACCACCACAGGCAGGCCGTAGTGAAGCCGCACGGCATTCTGGGCCATCTCAGCATCCTGGTGGCGGCTGGTGAGGTGGCGCAGGGCGCAGATGGCCGGCTCGGTGATGTCCTCGCGGTCACCTGCACGCAGCACGGTACGGACCAGCGCCTCAATCCCCCCAACCTGACACACCATCATCTTGTTCTTGTAGTTGTTGCAGGTGAGGTTGGACAGGATGCCGGCAGCACACGTCACCACGTTGATGTCATCAGAACCCAGGAGCTGGACCAGGGTCCCCAGCAGACCTTCCATACCCTCCTGTTAGAGCAAAGGAATACACCAGCATGTCTCATCCAGACCAACACAGCTAACCACCAGACAGCCTTACACTGCTCGCTTCTTCTCAGAGAGATGCTTACACTAAATCCTCTTCTTCAGGTAACTCTTTACTTTAATGAGCCTTTAGTAAGTCAGCTGAACTTTAAGGGTACGATGAGCTGGGCTGTAGATGAAGTGGGCTCTGACTAGCCACAGCTCCAACACAGAAAGGCAGGAAGGACTACTTTTACCTGCATCACATCTACTTCAGCTAAGGTCGTCTTCTCCATGGAAAAAGGCAGGGAGACAGAAAGAGAGCTCTTATGTAGGAAGAATTCAGGAAGGAAAGGTGTAGGAAAGAGGAACAGAGGTGTGCTAGTGGGGGACGGCTCCTCACCTGTTTGGTGGCAGCGTCTGACAGGTTCCTGAGGGTCCACAGGCAGTTCTGGACTAGTCTCTGACTGGGGTCTGTGAGGTGAAGCCCAAGAGCCTGCATACCACCTGGAGAAACACAGCCTTTAGCCCAGCTCACTGCAAGTATCAGTGGAGAGACAACTGAACTAAATTGAGCAAGATAAGAACCCACTTTGAGATGTGCATTTTGTAATTATCATCATTTTTTTTTTTTTACTGAGGCAGAATCAATAAGAAGGTCCATAAATAATAGTGCGTACCAGCCTCTACGATGGCAGGCTTGTTGCTGGAGCAGACAGAGAGCACTTTGAGAACTCTACTGGTAGTCCACAACAGCTTTTCGTATGTGTAGGTCCTCATGATGTTGACCAGGGCCTGGGGCCCACCGCTGGCCAGGATGATAAGCTGGGAGGGGGTAGCATCAAAGATGGTTAAAATACACCAAGATTGATCACAATCATTGCCCAAATTAAGGGACAGATCAAAGATGTCTAAAACCAAGAGATCAGTAAGTGAAACATTTAAAATCAGTAAGTTCCTTACCTTGCTTTCTTGGTTGCCGTAGGCAAGGATCTGAAGGCAATCTGTTGTGATGGCGAGGAATTTGACGTTTGTCTTGTTGAGCAACGCCACCATTTTCTGCAGGCCTCCGGCAAGGCGCACGGCCATCTTGGCACCTTCCTGGTGGAGCAGCAGGTTGTGTAGGGTGGTGATGGCGTAGAACAGCACTGAGTCCACTGGGGACCTGAGGAGACAGTTTCAGGTTGGAAGGTACCAAAGGCTAACTGAACACACAGGAAGGTAACTGTAGTGACAAACTACATGGCACAGAAACCAGCTAAAGAAAAATCAGGGCTGTTTGAGGGGGAACAGTTAGAGCAGCATGTCCCCCAACTCAGTCCTAGGGACCCCAGGAGGGCACATTGTATTTAGCGCGACAGCTGATAAAATAATCAAAGCTTGACGAGTTGGTTATCCGACTCAGCTGTGTAGTGCTAGAGCAAAAAACTAAACCGGTCGGTTTGGGAAATACTGAGTTAGAGCAAGACGTTGCACACAACCTCTAATCTTGACCACATAATGAACAGTTAGTGACATGCAGGGGGACTTGTACATCAGTGATTCTGTACAGGCCATCTTAACTTCCTTAGAAACTCTCGAGAGACAGGTCAGGTTACAGTCCAAAAGCTGACCGACTTACCCAAGCATTTTGACAAGGGCGGGGATTCCGCCGGACTTGAAGATGGCCAGCAGACCCTCTCTGTGGTGGGACAGGTTGTGTAGGGTGCCAGCGGTGCAGCGGGCTGTCTCCACATCGTTGGTGTTCTGCATGGTGCGCACGATTGCCGACACCATCTGGGGGGAGCGCATGATGGCATGGCGGCTAGCCTCCTTCTTGGACAGCTGGTGCACCATCACTGCAGCCTTGTTCACCACCACCTGGAGGAATGAAGACAGGAGAAGAGGTCAGGACGCTATACAACACTACAACCTAACACCATTAAGTCAGGTGCATTTCCTGGTTGGGAACCAAAGTGGGCCGGTTGTGGTTAGCTATACGCACCTGGTCCTCGTCGTTGAGTAGTTTGGTCAGCTCAGGGATGGCGCGCGTGGCCAGCTCGGCGTCATCCTGGTAGTTGATGAGGTTCACCACGGCATGCTTCAGCATCTGAGAGGGCTCAGCCAGCCGCTGCACGTTGGTGGGGTGGGCCCCATCGAACTGGGTGGAGGGGAGCTGCATGCCCTCGTCCAGGGTCTCTGGGAACATGGCCGCACGCACCCTCTGGGCTCTGGTCATGGCATACTGCCCGTCAATGTCTGGAGAGAGAGTTTAGGTCAGAGCCACTTCTCTAAGATGGTGGCCAGATTACTCTAAAGAGGAGTCGGAGCCAAAGCTGAGGTTTTTCAGTAGAATAAAGCACTAACTACTATCCATTGACTTCATACCATGTGACATGTTCAAAATCCCAGTCAAGCATTCCCATGGTATTGTATTTTTTTACCTGACACTTGGTCTTGTGTGAAGGACTGAGAGAAGCCCTGCTCCCACTCGTACAGCACCTGGTTATCCACATCCTCCTCCTCTGGGTTGCCCTTCCCACTCAGGGAGGGGGCGGTGGTGGTGGCCCCTGAGTGGATACCAGAGTCCAGGTACGACTGCTGCTGCCAGTGGCTCACTGCAGCCTTCCGGTCAGGCTCCATGGCCATGTCCAGCTCCATCAGATCAGCTAGACGTTAGAAAACAACCAGCGTTAGGTTACCTGGAGGCAGCTCAACCAGACAGGAAGACCGTTGAATTAAAGTCAGTGGTAGTAATGTTTAAGTTATTCTAAAAAGCTGAATACTTACACTGGGAAGCCATGTTACTTTCAAAACCACAGCCTGCACAGCTTCCGGATCTGAAAGTAACAGAACAGCAAAGTTCATTCATAGTCGTTTCCACCTCTGCTCATGCCAAAACAAACGGTACAAAGCAACCTTTTCAGTGGACCAGCTAAATTCCAGCAGAGAGATAAACAGAATCAGGGCTGCATTACCTAGACATCAAATGAACTTTAACTTGGTGGCTAAATGTATGAAGAACTAACTTGGCAGCTAAACTATTGGGGGCCAAATAAAAACGTAGTGGGGAATGGGACTTCAAAGACGAAGAAAATCTGCCCTTTTTTGCTATTTGAGGATGTGCTACCAATCTGTTAAGTACAGTCCTTTGGAGTAATAAACAAGAATTCCCAAAAGAGTTGTTAGACTAGGCCAATATTCTGGGTTCTAGAAGAGCAGACATGGAATGCAACGCACTTTACAACAAACTCAAAATAAAAGCAGAAATATTTACTACACAGTGTAATGAAATCCATTCAAATGATAGAAATGACTACCACAGTATCCCACCCCCCAAAAAAAACAGGATCTCCCAGTATCACCAGACCCTCTGGTGGGCAAGTTAAAACACATGCAGAGCACTAGCTACACTGACTGAGTCAGATGGGAAGACAGTTTGCTTTGCTCACTACCCAATTTGGGTCATTATCAGAACCCAGCAGCAGACAATGAGTCAGTTTAATAAACTGCAGCAAACCATTCAATATCCAAAACCATCCCTGGCAATTCAATCTGATTACAGTTTAAATTGAAGCAAAGAGCAGTATGAATCCCAGAGTACAAGGCTGCACTTTTCAAAGTGGCTATGGGATACTTGTCCTCATACCCATGTTTAATAGTGGTTCACACAGCTTCTATGGAGATTATTCAGCACATCAGTTTGCAATGCATGCACTAAAAGGCTAGTAGTCAAAACAGCAGACATCTATGGTGGAGGGAGTATGACTGAAACCACTACTATATTGCCCTGGGCTAAAGACACTGGGACTTAATAAGCTGTGTTTCAAGGGACATGGATTCCTAGAGCACCAGAAGATCGACAGTTCGGGGGAACAGATTAATTTGAAACAGTTGCTTAACTAGGATACAACAAAGCCTAACGACATATTGGTAAACATATGGAAAGCAAATGAGAAATTCAGAGGAGATCATAAGCAAAACAAATTAACATAAACATTTCCAAGCTGTTTAATTTTGAGTTCGCTAACCATTACCATATGTCGGTTTAAAAAGACAAGCGCCAAGTTAAATGGAGGTTAAACGTAGCAACATATGAACGTGGCTGTTCAACAAGACTACCAGTCAGAGAAAGCTTGGTAGCTGCTGTATTGTGAGCTGAATTTGAGAACAAAATCTCTCCCTCAGAGCAATGTGCACGGTCAGCAGTCACAACGCTACTAATTCCTGGTCCACAGTTTGGCCTACTGTGCATACTACCATGGCCCAATTCTATTCGAGCCTTTAGCCATTCAATTGCCGCTAAGATTGTAACTAACCACCCATCAATAGATGATTTTAATGAAATTACATGACAATGTCAAGCAAGAACCATCGGTCTTAGCAAACAAGTCTTGCTTACTGTATTAGGCTACTCGTCATTGACTGTAGTAAAACCCAAGCAGATAGACTGGAACCCTCGCAACGAATTTAACTGTTTCTCTGAATTTGCCTTAAGAAACCAAGTCTGTTACGTGCGCTAGACATGTAATCAATCATGAATCCTGCCCTTGCTTCCAGCAACTTTTACAGCACCAGTCTACTGTAAAAGTTGAAAAGTACGGCATCAAATTCTAAAACCTCAATTTCAGTCTCAGAAACAATGAATTCACGTACGTGTCACACCTTGCTCAAGACAAAAGTTTCGATAACTTACTGTGATTTAGGAAGCAACCCTCCAGGAAAGTACGCAAACGTTAGTGGGTAGATGAATCACGGGAATATCCGTGGAAACGTTATTGTATTGTCACTATTTTGTAGCCTAACAAACTAGGAGATAGACGTTACAATGTCCAAGCCAAAGACATGCACGTTTCTTCCAAAGATCAAATCACCTCCACGGCGAAAATATTATTTGCAGGCGTGCTGAGATGATCACGATTAATAACAACGATGGGTTCTTTATGGGGTATTTTCGGAGTAGTTCCACTGTGTTTCCCTAGAAATTGGAGGCAAGAGCAGAAAAATCTTCCACCAGCGAGCTAGCTCCCCACCCCCACATACTACCAAGTCCACCTCAGTCTGCCCGAATTTCCGATGAGCAACATCGACTCAAATTTCAGTCAAGCTCCTCCTCAACATCCTCTCAAATCACAACGGCTAAGGAATTTGACGGTCTTTGTTTAAATTGACGACCAGTAAAAAGTTACCCAGTTCCTATAACAAAACTTGATTTATTGACA